>JAJIBD010013343.1:0-40902 GCA_021461705.1 Cryptotis parvus | reverse complement strand
TAATAGATAACATAAGACCCAGCCTTGGGTCGGGTAATATTAGAGTTGTGGATTTGACTTCTGTTTTGTGATGTGTTATTCATGTTTCTGAGCTCTTCTGAGGGAGAAAAAATGTGCTGATATTCAAAAACTCTCTCCAGCAATGAACTTGAAAGAATCCCAAGTGTCTGTGGGAGACAGAAGGTTCCAGACAGTGTTCAGGTCTTTCTGGTGCATGTGCTCTCTTTCTGTCTTTAGTTAGAAATGATTGCACTTAACAGTCATTTGCATATTATATAGACATTTCCCTTGATATTTTTTTAATCTTTGACACCTCATATCATTATTAAACCAATCACCGAGCACCTACTTCAAAAAATGATACATTATATCCCTTGAGTTTATCAATCATAAAACAATCTGAGTCCGTCATCACATGAATTATTACAACACTGTTTGATATGTGTACCAAAAAGGAAAAGGAGTCTCTTGTCTTTGAACTTTTTAAGACAATCACATTAGGGCTGAACTGTACAGCACTCTCATGTCAATTATAAAGACATTATTCAATGGTTCTACTCAATCTATTTGACTTACAGTTAACCCGCAACTTTCACTATTCACTTTAGCTTCCACTTCTTTTAATGTTTGACACTTATATGTTCGAAAACTTGCTGGAATATGTGAAATAGTTTTCAAAATGAACTGGTCCAGTTTCTCTAAAACAGGGAATATAAAATGGTGAAACTAAGAGTACACTGAAATCTTGTAAAACAAGAATTTCAGACGGAAATCTGCTAAGACAATAATTGTGAGTCTTACAATGTGAAAATTGTTATCATCTCAATTTATTTTCATTGCCATTGAATATATCAAGAAGAATGGATGCTAACATACTGTTAATGTCTCTTAACAAGAGATGTTTATATACCATAAACAACTGTTATTATAAACAAAATAGAGAAAAACCATGGACTTAAAACCTAATCATTCTGGAGTATAATATGGTTACATGATTAATAGGTTATATAATATGTTATATGATTTTAAAAATATTTTTAATATATATTTGAACACACATCAATGTGATTTACTATAATGCTGAATATTAAGTATATTTACAATAAATTTATAAACCAAGAAGTAGTACTAAAGATATTACTTCTACATACTATTCAACTACTATCTTTGGTATGTGGAAATCATTCCAATATTAATGATAATATACCAATAACTGAAATAAAAAATACTTTGAAAACACTGATTTTAGAATTGGCTCAGGAGTCAATCCAAGAGGCAATGAAAACAAATCTGGGATTCCTCAATACAAAACAAGCAACTGAAGCCACTAAGCTCTTTCTAGACCCTTAGCTAACTTTTTCTGAAAGGTTATTCTTTGCTGAATACTGCCAAGTTTGTCTATGCGAGTCATTTCAATTCACTTACACAGATCTCCATGAAACTTGTTACAATTGCTTTTTAACAAATGAGGTTGTTTGTCTATATAAAATAAGTTTAGGCTGGGCAAGACAGCATAGTGGTTAGAAATGTAGTACTAAGTAGAAAGACACAATGAGAACATGTTTGTAGACTGCCTCTTAGTCTCTTGTTGAGTGTTATTTATATGCTCTTTATATTTAGACACACAAATAAATCAGTCTCGAGCTCCAAGTAATTAAAATATAGTAATGATAAATAATAATTATTTGCAGTCTTAATAAGCAGATCTAATGAGAATACAAATAGCTTTAGCAAAGTCCTCTTGATTATAGATAAAATAATAACACCTCACTAATATATGACAATTCTTTTCATCTGGGAGAGAATTTTGTTCCCGGAGGAGAAAACTGACAACATCTGGAGATGCTTTTGGTTACTAGTGCAAGGGCTGGCTGATGATCCTAATAGCTTCTTTTGGGCTGAAGCCAAGGCAGCTGCTAATCATCCTACAATGCAAAGAACCATGCTACATCACAATAATTACTTGAGCCAGAATTTCAACAATGCTGAAATTAAGAAATTGTAGTATACAGGGAATGAAATAGTGGTAAATGATTAGATATAAGTCTGTATGTTTGCAAGATCTATCCTCTGCACAAGTAATCAAATGCCATATAGGATCAAAGACATTAAAAGCACGGTGACTGATTAAAATGTTATAAGCCTCTCTTTTAGAAAGTATAATAATAATGATAATAATAATAAAAATAATAATAATAATAATAATAAATATGTATCCAGAGAAGTGGAAAGAAATGAAGTATGCATAGGGCATATATAACTGATGTACATTATCTATATTTCAGTTATGTAAGACATCATAGACTGGCAGCTTATGAAGATCAGAGAGATGTATTGTACTAAGACCAGGTATGAAGCAGGCATAAAATGCACAATGAGTAATTTAGTGGCATAGGAATGAAGGCATAAGTAAAGCTCATCTCTAATTTTTTTTAAACGTAAGGTTTCACATTTACCTGAAAAAAGCAATAAAGAATACTCAGTATGCCATTTGAATGAGAAAATTTACAGGATCTGAAACAGCTATATTTTCTATTTGTGAATATCTTTGCTTTCACTGATGTGGTGCCTTGGGACACCTACTTTTTGTGAGTAAACATATAGAAAAAGTTTGGTTTGGTGCCCAGAGAAACAGTACAGAGGTTACAGTGTTTGACTTGCACACAAACATATAGAAAGAATTGGGTTCTGAAGCCAGATAAATAGTAGAGAGGCAAAGATGCTTGCCTTACACTAACTAGATGCCTGGCACCACATATGATTCCCTGAGCTTTCGAGGGGTAATCCCTCACCATAGACCAAGGAGTAAATCCTGAGTGCCATAAGTGTGACTCCAAAACCGAACTAAACAAAATTCTTTCTGTAGTCTAGTGTGCATCTTTTATGTATCTTAATTTACATAATCAATGTTGCCCATAAATTATGTGTTTTACATACTGAATTAATGGATTTTCACATGTAATTGCAGATAATACCATTGACTAGCAATCCATTCCTTTGTTTTTACACTAATTGTTATTTCTCTTTTAAACCAATAGTTCATCTGTAATCCCAGTAGGTATCCCAATATTACTAATCAAAATTGTCTTGTTGTATAGGCTATAATGGCTTCAGTCCTTTGGTATTTGGTATGATTCTTAGTTATGGAGACACAGCTTTAATGCCTGGTTGTACTCTGTAGAAGCAATCATTCATTGATGCCACAAAATGATTTCCACATATTGTCACTGTCACTGTCTTCCTGTTCATCATCGATTTTCTGGCGGGCCCCAGTAACATCTCCATATGTCCTGTCAGCAAGTAGAGCCCAAGGGCATCTGCTTGCTCAGGAACATAAAGAGCCTCAACCATTCCGAATGAGGTATATAATGTTACAGTATTTGGCATATATATCAAATACAACACGGTAGCTTGCCAGGCTCTGCCGCAGGTGCATACTCTTATAGGCGCCTTAAGTCAGCATTTATTGTGAACCCGCGCGCAGCAGCAGCGCGACCACCGCTATAGGCTGGTCTGCTGGGTGGAGGTCTGACGAGAGAAGTCCGATGGGAAAATGGAGGCCCTCAGGGTGGGGGTCATCTGGCTTGTTGCGGGTTCTGCAACTGGCTCTCCTTCCACATATTGATAATACCAATTCAAATAAGGAATGCACATATTTAAAACTGCTTTCAAATTGTAATGCTAGTTAATCTAGATACCAAGACTAACGTTTTTATATTTTTCATAAATAATCTAAAATTACTTAGTGGCAAGGCGCGAGCGTCAGGAGACAAAATTCTAACGTTCAAGCTTGCTAAACGGTGCAGAGAAGCAATAAAAGAAGACCTCAAAGACAGAAGAGCAGAAATACTGGAAGATGCAGCAGAAGCCGGGAGAAGCATTCACACCGCCCGCCTGTCCTTCGCCAACTATAAGACCAAGATGACTGCCCTCCGACGCCCTGATGAATCTATCACATCTTCCAGAAAGGCAATGGAGAAGATTATCCAGGACTTCTACTCAAATCTCTTTGATAGCCACATCCACCTGCCCACATACCAAATTCCACAGGATGGATATGTCATTCCAACGTTCTCCCTTCTGAAATCCGACATGCCATCTCGTCGGTAAAGAAGGGAACAGCACCAGGCCCAGACAAAGTCAGACCCGAACACCTGAAGAATCTGCTGTCGGTACTCATCAATGCACTAGCTCGGCTCTTCACTCACTACCTGTCCGAATGCAAGGTACCCTCCCAATGGAAAACCAGCAGGACAGTTCTACTGTTCAAGAAGGGGGACATTCACGACATCGGCAACTATCGCCCCATCTGCCTGTTGTCCGTCATCTACAAACTGTTTACACGAGTCATCCTGAACAGGATTAGCAGAACACTAGATGAAGGCCAACCATGCGAGCAGGCTGGCTTCCGGAAATGATTCAGCACAATCGACCATATCCACACAGTAACCAAGCTCATCGAGGTTTGTAGGGAGTACAAGATGCCGCTCTGTCTCACGTTCATTGATTTACAGAAAGCCTTTGATTCTGTGGAGACTGAAGCAGTCATCGAAGCCCTAGCCAAACAGGGTATTCAAACCCAATACATCAAGATCCTTCGTGAGCTGTATTATGGATTCACCACCAGGATCTCATTTTTTCTACAAAGAAGTGATCATTGATGTCAAAAGAGGGGTTCGACAGAGGTGATACCATTTCACCAAAACTCTTCAGCGCCACCCTCGAGAACATCATGCGACAATTAGAATGGGAAGGAATGGGAGTGAAGATAGATGGTCAGCAACTACACCATGTCCGCTTCGCTTATGACATCATTCTAATAACACCAAACATTAGCCAAGCAGCACAAATGCTGGCTGACTTTGACCGAGAATGTGCAAAGACAGGTCTACAGCTGAATCTGAAGAAAACTATGTTCATGAAAAATGAACTAGTTCCTGAGGCCCCATTCACTCTCAATGGAACAAACATCTCTTAATGCAGCCGTTATGTGTACCTAGTTCGAGAAGTCAACATGATGAATGACCTAAAACCTGAGCTGCGCAGGAGGAAGAGAGTGGCATGGAATGCCTTCAAAGGCATCGAAGAAATAGCTAAAATTACAAAGAACCTCCGGCTCCAGGCACATCTCTTTGACTCCACCGTCAAAGGCACCGTCTTACTTCTCTTGGGGTTTCAAATGCAATCCAGCTAAATTGTATCACTGGATCTGATTTTCTGCTTCCAAATGTGTCTTCTATCAGTGTTGCTTAGTTCAACTAGTGGCACAGTCAAAAACCCGAGAACCTCCGGCTCCAGGCACATCTCTTTGACTCCACCATTCTCCCTGCATTAACATACGCCTCAGAGACCTGGGCCCTAGGAGAGCAGGATGAGAATGCTATTCGGGTCTCCCAGAGAGGAATCGAAAGAGCTATGCTTGGAATATCATGCCTCACTCAAGTGAGAGAAGGGATACGGAGTTCTGACCTCCCTCGCTATTCCAGAATCAGGGACTCTGTCTCGTTTGCCAAGGCATCGAAAATCAGATGGGCTGGACATGTAATGCAATTTGGAGATGACCGCTGGACTAGAGCCATTACCAACTGGATTCCTCGGGATGTCAAAAGATCACGTGGCCGCCCTCCTACAAGATGGTCAGACTTCCTTGTAAAGACCCTGAAGGAATGGTTTGAGGCTCCTCATATTCCTGAATCAACCAGATGCCATTGGGCTACATTGGCACGTGATAGGGTCCAATGGAAATGTTACTGGCGCCTGCTCGAGCAAATCAATGAATAACGGGATTCAAGTGATCAAGTGATCAAGTGAATTTAAAATTACTTACGTGAACTATGAATTTATTTTTACATCAGTGTGTGAGATTTGCAATATAAACACACACACATCTATGTATATCTATATCTATATCGATATCGGTATATCTATATCTATCATATATATTATACTCAGATAATGCTTTGAAAAGTTCGAGCTACACTTTCATTCTAGTTCTGGGACCATACCTGGAAGTGCTCACGGTGTGACTCTCTGCTCCGAATCTGACTCAGAAGTCAATCCGAAAGGTGATGGATATTGACCTACCTCCAGCGTCCTAGCTAACTTTTACTGAAAGACTATTATTTATCTAATGCTACCAAGTGTTTGTATCTACAAGATATGTCAATTCACTTACACAACTCACTATGAAGTTCATTACTATTCTCATTCCATAAATGAGAAAACAGCTCAGTAGTAAATTTACATATGTTACAAAGCTATTAGGTAAAATAGATTCAATCTAAGGAGGAAAAATGTTTTTCTTAAATACCAGGAAAGCACTATATAGAATACAAATGTGTGTGCCTGTAAACATGTATATGAATAATTATAAACACTTTGGGTTAATATATTTTGGACATTGTAAAGAAAATAAAGGGAGTCCTGGGGATGTGGTTCAGTGGTAGAAATTCTCCCTTACAGACATATGAAACCTCGAATTCCATCCTGATACCCTCACATCACTGAGTGATCACGGCAGCAATGAAGGACAACAATTGTGCAATCTAAGGTTTACCATAACCAAGTGTTTGTGAATATCATAGCCAAGCGTGTGACATCCCCCCCCATGCCCAAGTGATCATCACAACTGACCAACCAAAATGTATATATATGACCTCTAGCCATCACAATGACAAAAAAGATGAAAACAGAAATGAAAATTGTTGAATGACAGGCTTAGCTAGCTCTGGAGTTTTGCTGTTTTACCCACTCACAGCTTAATCTACTTACATGTTCTTAAGCCAAGGTTCATTCTAATGAGATCTCCCTTCTATGTAAACACTGATAGAGGGTGTGGCAGTTACAGAAGCAAACTTGACTCTGAATAACTTCTGACTTATTATACATCTACTAAGACTTCTATGTTTTCTAGATTGGGCACAGCTCCTCTTTATACCCACTGCACCCATTGTGGGACAGTTAGAATTTACCAGGAGACTAACACCCTGGCTATCTTTTAAGATTGAGACTATCTTTTAAGATTGTAGGAAGGATCATACTAGTTTGCCCTCATGCAGGAGAGTGTGACCCTTTCAGTATACAGAAATCAAGATACTCAGAATCACCCTGGTGCAGATAATACATAAGTAGGACCTTGTGGGTACCATCTAGATTACATGAAGCCCATGAAATTAAGAAATTAAGATGTATTACTTTATACCAGGCCTCCTCTCTCTCTCTCTCTCTCTCTCTCTCTCTCTCTCTCTCTCTCCAGTGTTTTACATAAGAGATAATCTCAGAAGAAGGGATTAGTCCTTGGCATATTCTCCTTTGTTTATACCTGTAATAGAGTGTGACACCACTCTTCTATACTCTGTTTAGGGTTCTTTGCTGACAGGGCCCTCCCTTGTCAACAGATAGGATTACTTTGGTTTATATTAGGGGACTGACTTGAGGCACTCACCCCTTTTTCTTACCCTTCTTTGGGTAGGGCTCCTCAAGGGTGAGATCCTCTGTCTTTGGTGGAAGACTTGGGCTCTCTTGTATGGTCTAAGTCCTGACCAGAGCTAGAGTTATTTTATTATATTTGATTGCGGTGGTAGAGCTTTTGTACTATTAAAAGCCTTTTTGGAACTGCGCCGGACTCATGAGTTTTCATCTATTACCTGGGTGGCCTCAGAGGTAGAAGAGAACTTCTGTCCTGATACTGTTGGGGACCCCAGTGGCTCCCTGACAGAAAATCAAAACAGTAAAAAATGAATACAACTAAAGAAAAGTATAAAACATATAGGAAACAAATGGTTAAATATATTTTAAGGACTATAAGTGATCTCATTTCTTGAGATATCAGATATGTGATGTCACCATCTTGTTGGAGATGTTGCTGAGTTTATGCTACTAGATGCAAAAAATAGCAATTTCTGCTAATAGAATATTTTTATAAAGAAGTAATTAGAGAATAAACAAATTTTTATTTGCTACATGTGAACACAAAAAGGAAGTAAAAAATTGACTGTCTGTCAAACAAAAACAGTGGTTTCTAAATTTCCTAGGCTTCCTGGAACAGATAGTACAGCGGGTATTTTCCTGGCACATTGTGGACCCTGGTTTGATCTCTGGCACCACATATGGTTTTCCTAACATTATTAGAAGCTCTCCCTGAGCACAAAGTCATGAGTAAGCTGTGTATACTGCTGGTACACTCAATATAACTGCTCGCTCTCCCTAATATAGGAATAAAAAAGAAAAGAAATACAAAAAAGAGAAAAAAAGAGAAGATAATAAATCACAGTCCTTCCTATCATCCCATACTTCTAATTCTAAGTGATTTCACAGTTCCTCATCATTTAAATCCTGCAAATATATGTTTGTCAAGATTGATCATCTCAGTGCAGAAGCACTGCCAATAAGAAAGTAACAAATCTAAAGATATCATAAAACTTGTACTAAGAAGCACCTTCACTCCAAGAAGAGTTGATTAGCTACTACATTTGTGTAGATTTTGGACAGATTTCTGTTGTCTTGAGGGAGACACACTGCATTTAAAGCCTTTGCCATCATTCACTGATTATATGTCTTCCTTTGTTTCTGTATAATTTAATATATTAAACTATAGACATAAAAACAGGTTAATGTTTTCCAAATCTCACCATAACAAACTGCCTATTCCTTAAAGCAGAACCTTGAGATGTCAATGAATTAAGAGAAAAATTTAAATAAATTGATTGACTGTTACTGCCAGAAGTGTTGAAATTTAAACTAAATGAGTGAGTTAAGCAATACAAATCATGGTTTTAACTTTGATGACATTGCACTTGAGGAAACAAGAGATGGAAAGCAAATAGGCCTCAGAATCAAGAACCTTAGGTTTTTACTTCTA
Source organism: Cryptotis parvus (assembly GCA_021461705.1). Taxonomy (NCBI): domain Eukaryota; kingdom Metazoa; phylum Chordata; class Mammalia; order Eulipotyphla; family Soricidae; genus Cryptotis; species Cryptotis parvus. The sequence continues at coordinate 32,042 of JAJIBD010013343.1, read as the reverse complement.
AAGTAGTTCACTGAGTGGTACAGGTGAAAGAGACAATTAGATAGGTACATATTTGCTAAGAGCTTAGACTCAGAAATCAAATTGCCTGGGTAAACTATGTCTTCATTCTCTTGCTATTTATATCACATTCCTCAAAATGATGCTAATGTTGGTACCCCTTTGCTCATTGTCCTTGTTTGTGTGATTCGTATGAAGGAAAAAAAACTTTAGCAATGGGGAAAAACCCTGGAATCTCTCTATAAATAATAATAAAAGCACACACTGTTGTTTTAATGGCTTATACAGCTCTAAACTGTAAAAGAACCTCATCTAAGGCTTTCTAAAGCACTTTATCTGTCATAGACACTGTCTTTCTTTTTCTTCTTCTTTTTAAAGCCACTTTCTGTTATCAGAGCTATTTTTGTTATCAGACTGAAAATAGAATTTTTTCTTCACTATTTTCAAGCATTGAAAAAAAGTTTATGGTGATAATCTCAATAAATATTAGCAGAATAAATATGTGTAAGAGGCACCTAATCACATCTGTTTCTCTGATGATGAGACTTAGGAATCTGTTTGCTTATCAACTTCCTTGGGTTAAGTTAATGTGCCATTAGTATGACATTATAACTCATCAATGAGAACAATTTTAAGCTGAAATCCTGAAGACAGTCATGAGAACAAAGCAGGCATGGACCTATGCTTTCATAAGTAAATACAGGCACCATAAATGGTAGAGTTAAGGCCAGAATGATAGTCCAGCAGGCAGGGCCTTTGTCTTGCATGTGGCCGACCATGGTTTGAAGGTGGGCATCCCATATGGTCACCAAGCATTGCCAAAAGGAATTTCTGAGTGCAGAGCCAGGAGTAACTCCTGAGCATCACTTGATGTGACACCCCCACCCAAATAATAATATGGTAGTGTTTTAATGCTGTCAGATGAAAAAAGTAAATAAGGCTTGACTGATCTTAAGGAGAACTTTGTATGCAAGATGCTGATATGACTAAGAGGCAGAAATTCATATCATTATTCAGTATAGATTCCTATTCAGGGAAGCTGCAGGGTAATAAACAACAAGTAATGCAAGGAGATTCAATCAATAGAAAATTTGAACACAGATGAGAATATTTTTGTATTCCAATTAGCCACCAAGAACTACTGTCAATAATTCCAAAATCTGACTGACTATTGCCGTGAATAATGCACTCCTGATTGGACCTAAACAGAGAAACTAAATGTCCTTGCTGGTTACTTATCTCTTGGTTGTTTCTTCCTTCCAACACAATGAAATACCAGTCCATTTATACCTTTTTATACTTTTATCATTCTTTATGGTCCAGTTTCACTAAAAATAGGATTGTCCATGTACTGGCATTAGGTTTATATAGGTTGGCCTAACTATCATGCCAGAGGAATAAGATACAGCAGGAAGACACAACTCCACTGCTGGAGAGCAACAGGAACCCAGGCAATCTTGCCACACACATTTACTTCTGCCAAATTAAAGGTAAATAATAGACAAGTAATAAAGAAGGCAAATAAAACTGAAGTTAATTCAACATTTTGTTGAGAGACACCAGAATGTTTCAAATGTACATGAATTGACCATTATATTTTACTGTTGAGTAGTACATCTCACATAGATCTCTGCTTGCATAATTGTATATGTGACTATCAACCCTAGTGTTTATTCCTTTTTTTTCCTCTCTCAAGACTTTCCTCTCAGAGTAAGCCAAATGAGCATGTACAGGAGGCTTTTTCATGGTCATGAAACTGAAAAGCAAAAGCAAAAAATAAAGGCAGGACACTGAATAATACCTCAACAAGACAAGAGTGATTATCGCCCACTTCAGACATCTGGATCTTCAGTATTTTCAAACAGAATCATCATTTTTATGCAGAGTATCTGTCTGTATCTAGCAGCTGCAAATAGATCCAAGAGTTGCCAGAATTTCTGACTTCTGATTTCATTATACAAACCACTTAAGTGAGCAAAGGAATAACTCCCAAAAGCTTTCATGTAGTTAATGGCAGCAGGAGGAAGTCTGCCTTTGATATTCACCTGTTCAGCATACCTAACTCGCTTTATGACTTTCTTTCAAAAGCAATTTAACATGTGTAGGTGGTGGTGGGGGTGTCTTTCTTTCAATGGCAGTGTCACAAGACTGGGCTGGTTGGTTTCTGTGTGTGTATATGTGTGTAAGAGAATGAGAAAGAAAAAAAAACAATTTTAGGATAAATTCTCAAGTTAGCAAATCCATCTGTAATTAGAATAGCCCCAATACATAGGGATACAAAGGGACAAAGGGTCTGAAATCTGGTATGCATCTAGCTGCTGGATATATCATCTGGCATTATCTACTTATTTACTTATTTATTTAATAAATACTCTCTGGGTTAGTCAGATGATTCAAACATTATTGGTGCATGGTCCTGGTACCACATTGATGATTCCCTATTTATCACAGTAAAAGCCCTCAAGCACCAAAAGTTTATGTTCTTGGGGAAAGTGTCTCATAAAAAGAAAGATGTATTGCCCACATGGAACTTGGAGTTCCTTACTGAAAAGTGGGGTGAGTGGATGCATCCAGAACAGCATAGGGACGGAACTAATAGTACAGTGGGTGAGGAGCTTGCCTTGCACACAGTCAACCCAGATTGGATCCATGACACCCCACAGCAGTCCTCTCCCCTGTCAAGCCCACCAGGAGTGATCCCAAAGAGCAGAGTCAGATGAAAACCCTAAGCACTGTTGGGTGTGGCTCCGAAAACATCAATAGCCACATAAAGGCATAAACAAGATATTCCCACACTTAAAGAACCCATGACACAAGAGACAAACCCCAATTTCATGGAATTATCCTATAAGTGTTAGTACAAATGATTGTACATTCAGCCAATCACCAAGCACTCAGGTAACTGACACAAAGAGGACAAAAGCAAATGACATCAGATGTCAGTTAATATGGTAAGAAGGTGGTGCACAAAAGTGGTCTATAAGTTGGGAATAAAGACATATTCAGAGTAGAAACATTACTTTGAAAATATACATAAAAGGAGAAAAATGATCTTTATGTTGGTATATTCTAGGCTACTGACTCTGAAGGGATTTACTAAAGAAGATACAAAATTACCTAGAACTTAATTCTAGTGATACATTAAAAACCTGTGAAATTTCACTCTCTGTTTTCAGATTCAAAGTGATGCAATTAATTAACTTTGGAAAGAGGTAAGCAGAATTGGTGTCTATGGTTTTGAGGTGATGCAAAGTATATTTTTGAAATTTCATTTTTATTAATTTACTGCTATTGTATTTCCATTCATAGATTACCAGGTTAAACTTTTATGACAGTAGAGTATGTTATGATGTATATGTATGATGTGAAATATTTTAATCATTATGTGGTGCTTTAATTAACAAATTAAAAACCAAGAGACTTAAAACAGACAACTTCTGCTTCTCTCAGTACTTCTAAGCATTTGCTAGAAGTCAAATACCATTAATGAATCGAGTGGGTGCTTCTTGGTACTTTATTATTCAACAGCCATTTTAATTGTTAATAATTCCTAAGAGCACTGGAGTGAAATATGAAAGGAATGGATTTTTTTAATTAAACTTTTAGAAGGGACCAAGGGCCCAGAAATATTTTGTGATGGTCCAATGCAATGAAAGGGAAAAAAACATAGTTTATGAATTAGATAACAGTTTTTGGGTATTTAGACCAACTGAAAAACTTTGCACAAACACAGAATACCTTGAGCAATATCTAGTACAAGCACCTACATTCTTTTTGCCACACTCAGTGGTACTCCGATCTATTTCTGGTTCTGTGTTCAGAAGTGACCCATCAGTAATCAGGTATTTAATGAGGTTTGGTTATTTGAACTGGGGTCAATCAGAGACTAGCCAAACACATTAAGCCCTATTCTCCCATTCTGATCTGGAATATATATGCTCTTTATTTTGGGCCAGATATTTTTTGTAATGTCTTCAAGGATTAACACCCAACAGGTCCTGGGGCTGGAGTGATAGTGCAGTGGGGAGGGCATTAGCCTTGCACATGGACAAACTGGGTTTGATCCCTGGCATCCCATATAGTCCTCCAAGCACTTCCTGGAGTAATTCCTGTGAGCAGAGCCAGGAATAATCCCTGAGCATCAGCAGGTGTGACCCAAAAAAGCAAAAAAAAAAAAAAAAAAGCACAATAGGCCCCAAAGACGATGACAGTAATTTTAACAACACTTCCTACACTGTGGAAAGTGTTTTAATTTTTCCCTTTGTACCATTCAATGCTATCTACATTACCACAGTATAAACCCTGTTATTAAATTCTCTACTTCACTGATAAGCAATGGAAGCCAGAGAGATGTTGTGTGTGAATCACTAAGTGGCACAGCTATGATTTAAATTTACACAATTAGAATATTAAGAATGTCTTTAAACCATGCTTTCCCGCTATCAATTAATATGGTGATTAAAACTAAGTAGTGACAAACAACTACCAGTATATAAAGTTGGTACATAGGTCAGGCTATATGCAAGATTTCATAAAATCTAAAAATACTCAATCCTCAAAACACACATGTGGGGGAGCAATCCCCACCCACTCACCAGATTGTCCATATTATGAGACAATTATAGCACGGAGGTTCAATATGTTGTCCACTCCAGTAAATATAAGACAATTTCTATTCCTACAACTACTCCCTTGGGGTGAATATTTTCAATTAATATTTCCAGAAGTAAAATTTCTCCATGTGTCCTAGAGAACACACATCACAGAATACATAAAGTGACTAAGCTATCACACCTATTTCCCAATTCGTTATCCATTTTAGAATAAAGGGGGAGAGTGCCACTGTCAATGACATGAACTGGGAACATATAAACTATCTATAAATAGGCCAGCAATAGCCCTGTCCCCACATGTAAAGATCTATATTAAAACAACTCATCAAATTGTGCAGAAGTCATCCAATCCTGGAGTAATTATTTTATTGGCTTTTAATCCCTGCATCTGACAAAAGAAGGGGAGCTTCTGCAAGAAAATTGGCCAATTGGTGGAGCTATGATGAAATGCAATCTATTAATTGACACATTGACAGAGAATAGAACAAAGTATTTTTTCACATGTCTGAAGAAGCTCAAGATTTACGTAGCCTCATTTAGCCTCATTTATGTTGGGAGTGGACAGTCCATTTTGATTTCAGAGTGCCTAGTGTATGTTGTGTTCCTAGCTAGGCAGAAAGACTAGAAGAGCACTCTGTTAGGACTTCTTTTCCAAGACCAAGATTCCCACTCAAAGGACTCCACATCAGGACCTATTGACCCCCAAAACACCTTCCCTCCTAATAGCACTACTTTGGGAGGCAGAGTTTCAACAGTTCAATTGTGTAGGAACACAAATCTTCACTCCATTTCAGATGGCATGTTAATTTAGATCCAAAAACCTTCTCTAGGAAGCCCTTTCTAATCAAGTCGTTCCCTTCACTTTATCTTCCCTTTAACTCTCCTACACCTTTTGTTTTACTCTGTTACGGCTCTAATATCCCCATTATCTAATTGTCATTTCTGTTGAGCTACAGATTTTGGGAGAACATAAAATGTTTATTTTCAATTTGCTCTGCCTAGCACAATGCATGGCATATTAGGTAGCTGATACATGTTGACTAGAGAGAGAGAGAGAGAGAGAGAGAGAGAGAGAGAGAGAGCATGGTTTCTTGGTGACACTGATTTCATCTGTTAGCCAATTTTACTTACATCCCTAAATCAAATTATAAGGTCAATGTTGCCCCTAAATAAAAGGCTTTCTGATTAAGGAATTAAATAAACAGGTTTTATTCAAATTTCATCAAGTCACTCAGAGCAACCGCTCAGTCTTGAAGGAAGTAAATGATGGACTTGTTGACCATATCCATATCTGACAAATACCACAGGCACATATTTAAGTATGGTAGCAGAATCCTCTACACAGGATTTCCATCGAAAAAAGTGTCCAATCACCTGGATTAGGCACTCAAAGAACACTAAAGAGAAGCTCCAGAGATTTAAGACCAGGTGATCCATTTGATTAAGTCTGCAGCTTCAATTAGAACCTGTTGCAAAATGCCCACATAGCATTGGTTAAGTTCTGGTCTGTTTGTTTAACAATTAGAGATATTGCACTTCCTTGGAACCTGCATTAGACCCCATTCAAGCATTTAATCAATGTGTGCTTAAAGAAGAGAGCATCGGGTCTGAGCTATTCCATTGTTGCTCAGGGTGGAGTGGTGCACGATATTCTGCTACATATTCAAGAGTGTGTGGTCTTTCTTGACTGCCTTAAATAATTAGTCCTGATAAGATCTTTCAATTTTTGTTGTATGAACAAAAAGAAAGTGCTGTGTCTGGTTAGATGAAAGTCTTTAAAAGTTTCCTGAGGGATGAGAGTCCCACAAGACCATAAAGCAGTAATTTGCCTTGAATTATTCACAGATACTAACTAACATTTAAGTAAATGAGACTATTACCTCAGATTCTAAATTAGAGACAAACATTTCTTTCCAGTCAATAGAAAATTCTATTTGTTTAAGATAATCTGCTCAGCTCAATATTATTAGCAGCTTCTTTTGATTAGTCTGAGAAATTGGATCTAATAATCCCAACAATTCAATTTTATGACAGATGTCTACTGCATGAACAGCTGGCATTCCAGATTAATTTTCTATACCAGTTCTATACTGTCTTCTTTTTGTTTCTTAAGAATGGATCCTTCTGGAAAGTCTCTCTTCCCCCCCTCCCACAAATCGACTATACAATTAAAAATTCTAGCAAATTAAATTTAGTCTAGCAGTAGGCAAAATAAATAAATGGCTTAAAACATTACAATCAAGTATGATAATGGCAAAGTGTTATACTTTTAATAAATGATTAGGAATGGTTGTATTGCAAAGATTTATTTCACAGAACAAAAGCATTTAAGCAGGAGTTTATATTACTGCTATGCTTCAATGATGATAACATTGGGACTTCAACCTGCATAGCTACAATGATTAATTAACGGCCTTGTTCGGGATGAGTGAGTACCATTATTGTTCTTAAATAGGAAAAGGCAGATAACCATTACTGATTATTCCTCAATTCCCAGTCTTACTTGTTAAAGACTAAAGAATGCTAAAGTAGGTTGTACAATATCCAAGCTGCTATGAGAATCAGAAAGTAACAGAATTTCTATACCACATATATAGGCGGGAATTGAAGTCATTGAAAAATTCTAGTGGCCAGTAAATTCAAGTGACACTTGCTTTATCTCTTCTGACCTGAATATATAACTGTTATGCATCTAAATAATATTCTAACAAAGTAATTTAGCATGTTTCAATACTCTAATGGTTTGTATCAAGCTAAATTGCTCTGCCTAAAGTAATCACTACTTATCAACTAAAAACACTATTTCTTCACTTTTTATTTGTGATTGTGTAATACCTGGCAGTGCTCATAGGTTATTAATTCTGGTTCTGCACTCAGGGATCATTCCTGTTGGTGCTCGGGGGACACTATATGCGATTCTGGGGATGGAAACCACTTCTTAGCAGAGCAAGAGCCTCATCTGTTGTACCATCTCTTCAACCCCTTCTTCACTTACTTTTATTGTAAGTTGGTACTAATCATGCATGCATTAGTGTGACTATGTACAGCTTTGCAAAGTTACTGCCCCTTCACCATCACTAAAATGACACATCCATCACCGCCACTCACTCTTCCTCACTCATCCCAACACCCTCCCCAAAGCCTTTCTTCATACTTCAGTCCTGCAGCTAGAGTTCAAGATTTGTTATCTTTGGATACTGTCCATTCTCCTACGTTGTTTCTAAAAATGCATGAATGAAATAATCTGGTATCTGTCTTTCTCCCTTTGAATTACTTTGCTTAACACTTAATTTTCTTAACTCTGATTCCATGTGTATTGTAGCAAAAGGCAACATTTCATTTTTTATAATTTTCTGTATCCCACTGTGCTTATGTATCACATCTTTATCCACTCATGTGTTGGGCATTTATATTATTTCTTGACTTAAATTGTACAGCAATAAACATAGATGCACAAATATCTTTTCACATTTATAATTTTGTGTTCATGGGACAGATATTATAGGGTGAATTCACTGGGTCACATAGGACTATTTTTAATTTTGGAAGCCTAAATTCTATTTTTCTCAGAAGCTTAAAGAAATGATATTCTCACCAACAGTTAATAAAGGATCCTTTATGGCTGCATTCCCACAAACACTGGTTGCTTCCTTAGTTCAATATAGATCATTTTGACTAGTATAAGGTCATATTTGATTGCCATTTTTATTTGCTAATAATTTATCATAAACAATTTTTCATGTCTTTCAACTATTTGTATGCCTTCTTAAATTAGCTCCTTTTCCAACTTTTTTAATTTTAAGTTAGGCTATGGTATATTGTTACTGATCTCTGTGAGTCTTTTATACATCCTGAACCAATCCTTTGTCAGAATTCTGAGTGCATGTACTTTCTCCCTTACAGTAAGCCATCTTTTTTATTTTACCCATTATCTACTTTTACAGTTCAAAACTTTTAGTTTGATATAGCTTTTATGTGTTTACTGCTGCTTTTGTTTTCCTTGCCAATGGACTTAAGTCATGAAGACATCGCTAAGATTGATATTATGGAGGTGACTGCCTCATTGCATTTTGTTAATTCTAGTTTAATATAGATGTTTTTAACCCATTTAAATCAAAGGATTAATCCATCAGTTTCTCTATGTACGGTGTGAGATAGGGATCCAATTGGATTACTTTTACCAGTTTTCCTAACATCATTTGTTGAAGAGTATTTCCTTCCTCCATTTAATATACCTAGATCCTTTGTCATTAACTAATTGCACACATACATATGGGTGTAGAGTCTATGTCTAGGATCTCAATTCAATTCCATTGATCAGAGACACTGTTTTAATTGCAGTGCCATACTGTTTAAATTACTGACTCTTTGTAGATTAAAAAATCAGAGAACAATGATTCCCATCATTTTTCTCAGAACAGCTTTGCTATTTAAGGAGTTTTATATAGAAACTTTGGGCCCCACTATGCCTAGTTCAAACTCAAGTTCTCCAAGATTCAGAAAATGCCTATTTCTTCCAAATAAAGTCACAGAAAAAAGTCACAAACTACTATTAAAACCTCTTACACTTGGTTCACTTATAATAATAATCTTGCCTGGCAGCCTATTGATGTTATAGCTGAAGATAAATTCTTTCTTTAAAAAAAAGGTGAAAAAAGGTGGACTCTGGATATAGTGTTCTATGTCAAAACTGGTTTAACAATTAATGAGTTTTCTAATATTTCTTATTTATAGATATCTAAAAAACATTTTACAGGAAAAGAACTTAGCTGCTAGAGATTCCTTCTATGGTACATAGTAATCTGAATTCTCACCACAGTGCTCATTATGAAAAGGTTTGCTAAATCAATGAAAAAAAAAGTTTTTCTAATGATTCTGTTCTCAGATACATGGGGCAGAACTGCTACTGGCTCTCCCTGTGCTCAGCTGATCATGAGGTGCCTGGGACGGAAGGAGGGTTCTAGCCCTGGCCCGCCATTCCAATAGAGCCTAGCAAAAATCCAGAGGAACCCTCCAGCATGAGGGCAATCATTTTCAACATCCGGACTCCAAAGCCATCAGAACTCCACCCTAGAGAAAAACCCATCTTTCCCCACTGCAGTTCATCAGTAAATGCACGAACTGAGAGCCTACTACTGAGAGTATCTCACCTGCACAGCAGAGCCTGGCAGCTACCCATGTCGTATTTGATATGCCAAAACCAGTAACAATTATAGACCTCATTCCCATGACCTGAAGGAATGGTTTGAGGCTCTTCATGTTCCTGGAGCGAGCAGATGCCCTTGGGCTACACTAGCACATGACAGGAAGTATAGAGATATTACTGGTGCCCGCTTAAGCAAATTGAACAATGAGAAGACAAGTAAAACAAATGATACAAATGATATAAATGTATTTATGTAATATATATCTCCTCCTTGCTATTATATATATTATATATAAAACTCCATACACACATACATACATATATATATATATATATATATATATATATATATATATACATACACCTACAAGATGGTCAGACTTTTCGTCAAGACCCTGAACTAAAGGTTTGAGGCTCTTCTTATTCCTGAAGCAAGCAGATGCCTTTGGGCTACACTGGCATATGATAGGGTCAAGTGGAAATGTTACTGGCATCCAGCAAATCGACGAATAATGGGATGTCAAGTGATCAAGTGAAGTGATATATATCTATATATATATATAGATATATATCACTCTATCTATGTATCTATCTATCTATGTATCTATGTATCTATCTATGTATCTATCTATCATTTATCTATCTATCTATCTATCTCTCTATCTGTCTATCTGTTTGAATAGCTTTTGTTCTAAGTTCTTGAAAGAAACAACTGATATCATGATAGGGACTGAACTTAATCTGGTTTTCCATTTAAGGTTTTTTTTTTTTTTTTTTTTTTGTAGTGGCAAAATCTCCCTAGCCGAGTGAGGAGGGACTGCATCTCTGAACCAGAAAATAGTTTAGAATGTAATTTGTAGGAAATGGCTTTAATATTTTTTACCATGAATATATAGCTAGCAGATTCCAGAATTCTGGATCCCACTAAGGTCCAAAATCCATCAGAATAATACACTCTGGCATTACCTTTAGAGTCAGAGACATGTTAGTTTGCCTGGAAACTCACTGGCATGTCTCTGAACTAGGAGAATTGATTACATTATGGTTGATCCAACATACATGTATCCCAAGTACTCTTGGGATATCTACATGTATGTTCCACGTGGGGCCCGTGGGAAGAGAATATTTATCTGGGGTGGCAAGATTCATGATAAAAATACTTATGCCATATAACATTATGAAATCAGTCCAATTCTGCCCAAACTCCTATTGTGTCTGTTCGGGAGATTCCTCAAAGGCAGAGACCAGCTCTCCACATAAGCTAAGTGTAGCTGGAGGCTAAGGCTCAGTAGGGCGTGTCACCCAACACATACCCAGTGGAACTTAGAGCCTACTCATGCTCTTTGCTCAGGAATCACTAATAGAACTGCTCTAGTGAGAATAAATGGTTCCAGGGACTGACTGGAGTTGGCTGTATGCAGAGCAATTACTTTAACCTCTGTGCTTTCTCTCTAGCCCATGAATGGAAAATGCCCTACCTGCTGGATTACTATTGCTCTGTCCCTAAAATTACCACTTCTTAAAAAAAAAAAACTTACAGATCAAAAGTCATAAATACACAATGTTTTCCCATGAATACTGATTCTGATTACATATTACTTCTTTTTCTGGGGAAAACATTAATTGTACCACATAAGGTCTTTTGCTATTTTTTTTAAATGCTACTTATTTTTCAAATATAAACTTATTTGGGAAAGTTTTACAGATTTTAAAGATAGTTTCTTTTTTGAATTTTCAAAATGCCTCTGGCAAATCTCTTATGGAATTTTTCTACCAATTTGAACATTGAAGAAGTAGATCTTTTAAAGAATTATTTTGGAGGAACATCCTCTTTGGGATTCAATGTTTCACAGCATGCATCAATTAAAACAATTTTATGTGGTCAATGGGCCCTAAAATGCCTCTGAGCTGAGTTGTACTACTCTGGAACAATAGCAGAATGCCTCTTTTGTGGTATACCATCAGACAGGATGGGGAGCATTGTACTCTTGTGACTGTAAATCCCAACAAAATGTGCTGTTCTGGAAGCTATCAAAATGACCACTGAAAAGAATCTGAAATGTTGAGTTTGACTTCTTTTATTTAATTTTTAAAGTAAGCTATTCAGTTTTCTTATCAATACTTAAAATATTTATGTATATGTTCTATCTTATTAAAATTGATTTAACAAAATAAATAAAATATTAATCATATACATTTATCTGTATAGCATGATGATCATCATTGTAGTGTTAATTCAAAACCTCCATCACATTAGAGAATTGTAATATTTTACAGTGGCTGGGATAATTTGGCTATTTTAGAAAATATCTTATTCACATATTCCATATTTATATTGCTTAACAAATTATCAAACCTTTTATTGATGAAAAGATGGACTCCTGGAAGAATTAATACCCTAGTATTGTTGGGCCAGAGCGATAGTCTAGCGGGTAGGGCATTTGCTTTGCATGCGGTTGACCTAGGTTCAATCCCCGGCATCCCATATGGTCCCCTGAAAACCGCCAGGAGTTGTTCCTGAGTGCAGAGCCAGGAGTAACCCCTGAGCCTCGCTGGGTGTGACCCAAAAAGAAAACAAATAGCCTAGTGTTGCACAACTAGTAATAAAAAAAAAATTATACTCACAGGGGCACCCCAAAGGGGAATGAGTGATTCCCCAGATTGTCCCACTAGAGCCCCAACAGCTGAAAGTCTCTATATTCCACAATTGCCACCATGTTCAAGGCTGGACTCCACTGATCAGATGAGGTCCACCCAGAAATTAACCCATTGAACAACTCAGGTTAGCAGTTTTTGTGACTGCAATCTTCAGGCTTTCAGAGAGTTGGGAATAGGCTACTCCTCCTATCTCATCTTTTATAAGGCCAGGCTGTCACACTCATGTCTCTAACCCAGTTAAAAATTTAACTTCAACTTTATTGCCTCATTGAAGATTTTGGAATTCCTGAAGAGCACAATATCAAGTACTACAAGACTGATATACCAAGTAGCACACCACTTTTAATAGAATGTAGAGAACATAGAGAATGTAGAGAAGGAGGCAGCCAAAAGCAAAATACATCAACACAATGCCATCCTGTAACAACATATCAGTATTTTCTTATACAAGGTCTCAATGGTTCCATAGTAAGATTGAACAGTCTTCACAAACTTTCTAAGAAAACATTAATCATTTTTAGCAAATTATCTATAACAAACAATATAAAATAAATTGTTGGGTATGCTAACGGGGTAGGTATTGGTGTGTTTGGAAAGATTGGAGATACTAGTGGTGGTAAACTGGAGTGGTGGTGGGTTTGGGGTTAGATACTGAATGTAACAAATTAACATGAACAACTATGCTAAAAAATTGAGTAAAAGCCCAATAACTTCAATTAATTCTATATTGAAACATATAGTGAAATTATAAAAAAGGAGTAACACAGATGGCTTAAACTGCATGTAAAAAGATCATGAGTTTAGCAACACCATTATGACATAAAGTTTTGCTTTATCAACACAGATGATAAAGAATCCAAATTATCAACACAGATGGCCTAAACTGCTCAGTAAAAAAGATCATGAGTTTATTAACACCATTATGAGATAAAGTTGTGCTAAGTAACATAAAGTAATTAGTGATTGCTAAGGGCTTAGGGGTGGGTAAGTATACTAGGGTCTGGTGGCAGTAAGGGCACATTGGGGGTGGGGGGTAGTGTTGGAATACTGAATACCTGAAACCACTGTATTGTGAACAACTTTGTAAATCATGGTGTTTAAATAGTTAAAAATTAAAAATAAGTAGGTAAATAAATAAATAAATAATAAAGAGTGGAACTTAGGTCACCTCCTTAAAGTATAAAACTAAAGAATAAGTTATTCTTCTACATATAAACATCGATGATGAACGGAAAGACAGTGATACAGTGATTTTTATTTTAAAAATATGAAATTTTTTAAATAAGATATTTTAGGAGATATATACTATTATTTATTCAGATTTCATAAGCTATCAACATCTAAAAAAATCATGAACTGCTTATAAAGTAGGTTTATATCTAGCTTGAGTGAAGTCAACACTGGTAGTAGATTGGTACTGAAATATGGTATGCCTGAATCCCAATTATCAGCAATAACTTTGTAAATCACAGTTATTTAATTAAACATAGTTTTAAATAGAAGAGTATATTATAAAAATAAGAAAAACAAGAAATATGAAACTATTTGATTTGAGGAATTTTTAGAGCAATAGTTTATTAAGCTACACTCTTAGAATGAATTTCAGTGCAGTCTTTTATGGAAAGAGGTGTCTTTGCCTACAACAAAGTATAAAGCCCTCAAACATCAAATAACTGAGAAAATCAAAGGACCAGAAATTAACTATATCACCCTCCTTATGGTCTACTTAAATTTGCATGTGTGTTTCTGAATATAACCATGTATACAAGTCTGTTTATTTTTTCTTAATATTTGACATCAAAATTACTTTTTTGACCGCCTCACTCAAGTGAGAGAAGGAATCCGGAGTTCCGACCTCTGTCGCTATTCCAGAATCAGGGATGCTGTCTCATTTGCCAAGGCATTGAAAATCAGATGGGCTGGACATGTAATGCGATTTGAGATGACCGCTGGACTAGAGTTGTTACTGACTGAATCCCACGAGATGTCAAAAGATCATGTGGCCGCCCACCTACAAGATGGTCAGACTTCCTTGTCAAGACCCTGAAGGAATGGTTTGAGGCTCTTCATATTCCTGAATCAACCAGATTCCATTGGGCTACATTGGCAGGTGATAGGGTCCAATGGAAATGTTACTGGCCCCCGCTGGAGAAAATCGATGAATAATGGAATTCAAGTGATCAAGTGATCAAGTGATCAAGTTATAACATGGTAAGTCAAATGAGACAGCCCTGGAGAAATCCAAAATCAACTTACATTATTTAACAAGGAAGCTACTGTCATTTTCTGGAAATAAAAACAAATAGAAAAACAACAAGAAAAAGCGCAAATAGCTACCTCTGTACAAAACATTTTCCATAGAGAATAAAGGTAATTTATCCCTAGTATACTTTTTATCCTCCACTTATCAGCTCTGCAGCCTGAGATTCCACTGAAATATATAATTTTTTTTAAGTAGAGCCCAGAGGTGCACCATGGAGGTCCCAGTGTCCTTCATGTCATTCTTCACGTCTGGGCTATTTATTTATTTTTATTTCATTTATTTATTTATTCATTCATTCATTCATTCATTTATTCATTTATTTGTTTGTTTGTTTTTGCTTTTTGGGGTCACACCCGTCAATACTCAGGGGTTTCTCCTGGCTCTGCACTCAGGAATTACTCCTGGCGGTGCTCAGGCGACCATATGGGATGCCAGGGATCGAACTAGGGCCGGCACAGGTTGGCCGAGTGCAAGGCAAATGTCCTACCCGCTGGACCATCACTCCCGGCCTCGTGTCTGGGCTATTTAGGCCTGACCACTTGATACTATAAATGGCTGTGATGAAGTGCTAGTTGGGTTAGGTGAAACTAGGGACTACAGAGTGACCTTAGACATTAACTCCAGAATGACACTGCCACACCCAACAGTGGTTGAGTATCACTGCATCATTAGATCACTAGACATCCCATTGTTCATCGATTTCCTTGAGCAGGCGCCAGTAACATTTCCATTTGACCTATCACGTGCCACTGTAGCCCAATGGCATCTGCTTGCTTCAGGCATACGAAGAGCCTCAAACCGTTCCTTCAGGGTCTTGACAAATAAGTCTGACCATCTTGTAGGTGGGTGGTCACGTGATCTTTTGACATCCCGTGGGATCCAGTCAGTAACAGCTCTAGTCCAGCAGTCTTTAATCGCATTACATGTCCAGCTCATCTGATTTTCTATGCCTTGCAAACGAGACAGTGTCCCTGACTCTAGAACAGCGACGGAGGTGGGAACTCTGGATTCCTTCTTTCACTTGAGTGAGGCGTGATATTCCAAGCATAGCTCTTTCGATTCCCCTTTGGGAGACCCAAATAGCATTCTCATCCTGCTTTCGTAGGGCCCAGGTCTCTGAGGCATATGTTATGGCAGGGAGAACACTGGAGTCAAAGAGTTGTGCCCGGAGCCTGGGGTTCTTTGTCTTTTATCTCTACACCCCTCTCAGAGAGCCCTGCAAGATACTGGCTGAGTATCACTGGACTTAAAATCAGTGGTGCTGGAGTGGGGGTATACAGAGTTGGGGATCAAACTCCATCATCTTAATCTGTGTCCTTCATTCCAGTATTTAATTTTTTAGTGCATTATTCATATAATTTTTTTTTTGCCATTTTTGGGTCACACCTGCAATGCTCAGGGGCTACTCCTGGCTCTGCACTCAGGAATTACTCCTGGCTCTGCACTCAGGAATTACTCCTGGCGGTGCTCAGGGGACCATATGGGATGCCGGGGATCGAACCCAGGCCGGCAGAGGCCGGCCGCGTGCAAGGCAAATGCCCTACCCACTGGGCTATCGCTCCACCCTAATTGATTAATACTTTTCCTCAAACACCTGCAATTGGGCTCTTTTGACTAGCCCAGGAAAAAACTATGAGAAATTTAAACTTTTAGCTTGATCAGATTCCTACTAGATGATTTATTTTTAAATGATACCCTGGGTATTATAAACACTAACAGAGAGCTATCTACCTCTGTTTCAGAGTCATTTATATAGGCTTTGGGGAGCAACTTAAGTTGACTCTGAAAAGTACTTAAGTTATTTAATTTCCTATCTAGAAAAAATGTTTAGAACTAAATATTTATGCTTGTTTTTAAAAAAAAATCATTTTTCATTTATGTATGAGGGACTCCAGATTTACCTCTTCATAATTTGACAAGCATTAAAACCGAGATTCATAGCAGTTAATTGAATTTTGTAAGGTCACTGAGCATGTTTTAGGAAATCATTGTTACATACTTCAGAACAGTCTTCTCCTTTGTTAGCTACAGTCTAATGAGTTAATTTTAATCTTTCTGTGATCTGTAAGACTTGCAGGCTCTACAGGAGAGTGAGCTGAAAGGTGTTTAATATTTGGAATGTTTTTCACTTCAATATTTAGGAGAGTGATTACTTTCCCAACAACTGTAAACTTTTGACATTTACCCTTTCCTCCTATAATTAATAAAATAACAGAACTTTCTTTGCTCCAAAGCAAGTTTGCAAAGGACCATGTTCCAGAAAGTTGAGCTTCTATTGCTTGTTTTTAGTTTATTACAAAGTTTTTTTAGTATAAGTTTAGAGTCACCATCTAGAGAGCAATGTTTGGATAGGAAATTTTACTCCCTTTGGGGCTTTATCCTTCAAATCATCTTTGGAAGTCTTTTCACAAAAATTAACCCTTTCTTCTAAGGCTATCTCTATATCAGGCAACATTCATCAGATTTCTTAACATTAGGCTGCAAATATAACTCTTTACCAAGATCTCTAAATGTATTGGTCCAGAAGAATAAAAGTATCTATGGAAAGGAAACTGGATAAGCAAACTAGTTTTATTGTTCAAGGTATATTTATGTACCTGGGCTGGATTGAGAAAAACTGCTGCAGGGTGGCTGTCGATGATCCGGGCTGTGATAGTCTGGTCTGCTGGGTGGAGTTGTGATGAGAGGGAAGTCCGGATGTGGAAAATGGCGGGCTCCATGGAGTACAGGAAGGTGGTCTGGCTTGTTGTGAGGCTCAGCTGGGGTGGCAAGCCAGGGCTAGATGACCCAGGCTTGAGCCCCAGTACACAGATGCTCCCCAAAGCCAGACAGGAGTGATTCCTGAGTGTGGAGCCAGGAGCAATTCCCAAGCAAAGCTCTGTGGGTGTGACCAAAAACCAAACCAACAAAAGAAATAAAAAGAAAAAAAATGCTAAAAGGGTACTCTCATGTGACTCTGGTAAATAGCCACATTTTGTGGAATTCATATTCCATTCTGTGACTAGACTTCTTAATATATTAAAGACAAAATAATCATTTATTCATCGTATCAATAAAAGTAAAAGATGCATATGAACAAGTGTCCAATATGTTTTCCAGATAGAGGAGTATCAGGTTCACACAAACCACTACAAACTCTTTAGGAACCTAAACTCACCAAATTGGGTTTTTCTTTCCCTACAATCCCCAGTTTCTTTCAGACTTAATTAATCCCCACCTCCTTAATCCTTTTGCATAATATGAATGTGTAATTATCCTAATGATGATGTACATGATCCTGCTTTGTGGTGGAAGATGTCTGCTGGGCTACACACAGCACTAGGGACTCCACTGCAAAGGTTTCCTTTACTAGAAACTTGTCAGTATTATTTGGGTCAAATTAAAGATAGACATTAAGGAAGCATACTTCTCTACATTCCTTTTTCAATTTCCCCCCAAATTTTATTTTATTAAAGCCCCGTAACTTACAAAGCTATTCCTTGATGGGTTTCTTTCTATCACTGTCCCACCACAAGTGTCAATTTCCCGGCACCAGTGTTCCCAGGTTCACTTCCTAGATCTGTCATTCGTGACTGTCAGGAGGTGGGACCCCCACAAGGCAATGTTTACAGAAAGTATTTTTAAAGACTGAAACTAATGCATAGGCATACAAAAACATTTAAGAGCACTACTACTGTTTTGCACATTGGAACTTTAATGGATATGAGCCACTGTGAGCACTTTTGTGATGACAAATGTGATATATTAAAACTCTGCATTTTATGCTTACCCTTTTAATGTCTGTCAATTTAGTTGTCGAATCAAACATTACAGCTTTCACATAAAGGGAAGAGTAGAGTGAATTTGATACTTCTAAAGTCAAGAATAAGCTATATTTCAGCTTTTTAAAAATGTTGGCATGCTGTAGTGATAGTAGAGTAGGAAGGGTGCATGGCACCACATATGGTCCCTTGAGCACTGCCAGGAGTGATCATAAACACACATTGAATTTGGTACAGTGAATAGCATACACAACCACTTTTAATACCCCAATCAGTAAGAGTCAAGAATATAACCCCAAGTGTTGCTGTATACATTTTGAATGAAGGAGGCTGGGATTCCCTAGGTCAGCCTAGTTCGTGAACACTGCCAGGAGTGAGCCCTGAGTAACTCACCAGAAGTATTCCTGAGCACTGCTGCATGAAGGTCAAAAAACATACAAAATATCCCAATAGTAAGTGGACAAAAGATTCTCTGTAAGAAGATTGATGGCCGAGGAGTGGAACAAATAGAAAACTCCACCTGCAAGTAATGGCCTTGGTCTATTTTTCTTTTACACTACCCATTTATAAATCACAGCATTCTAATCAGTGGAAAACAATGAGCAATTGTGCCAGCATATATTGGAGATGGGATGAGCAGGGCTGTGAATGAATAATCAGAAATGTTACTGAAACCCGCAGGCTAAGGCAGAGATGGAGTGGCTAGATCTCAAGGGACTGATTGCAGTGACATTCTGGTAATCTGAGGATGCTCAGCCGGGGTTTTGTCTTGCCAGTTTATGTGCTTTAGCTTGTAAAGGCATTTAAAGTGTCAACATATATGTTAATATTCTCTATCCTTTGTTGTTTTGCCAAGTAAATGGAAAAGGAGAGAGACAAGATAACTTGCTTTAAAATTAAGGCTATGTATCAAATAATGTAACCCTGGTACTATTTTGGAGTTGAAATGTCCCAATGGTACTAGTCAGAAACAGGTCTGCTTCTAGTTTTCCAGAGTAAGGAAAATAGTAGGTTTTTGCATGACTTATCATGAGTGTTTATATCTCTGAACAACTCATTTATGTGCCGGGACTAGTACACCAGTCTTCCCAAGACCCTAGTTTCTGTAAGTTCACAATCTTTTCAGATTCCGAAATCAAATATTATCCCCTGCTCCCATGTCCAACATCCTTGCCTTCATTTACAATTAATGTTTCCCTATGAAGATATCATGCATATTTTAAGACTCATGAGCAATATTCTCTTAAGATCCTATGACTGCAACAGTGTGTTTTCTACTGGAGAGGTTCACTGCATGTTGATTCAATGCACAAAGAATACAAAATTATTGACTATGGAACACATTCAGCACTTGACTGTGAACACTGTTTTTGTTCTTGGAAAGAGGCTAGGACATAAAAAGGGATGTGAAGATTAAAGACTGTTAACAGTGGTGCTGGAACAATAGTATAGCACATAGGACACTTACCTCACTTTCAGCCAAACCAGATTTGATCTCGGGTTTGTCCATTGGCCCCCTGAGCTCCACCAGGAGTGATCCCTGAGAGCAAGACAGGAACACTGCCAATGGGAGTGTGCATGCACACACACACATGCACACATACTACCCGTGTGTGTTATTTTGTCTTACTAGTCAACCTTAGCCTTGCAAATCCATAAGAATCAGGAAATCACGAATCCACACGGACATCTACGTAGCTCCTCTCTACAGTCCTTAAAAGAACCACATCTTCCAACCACATCTTCCAACCACAGATTTCATTTCTGTATCCATCACCTTTCTCCCGCACACTGTAGTTGAGATAACATAGATTTTCAACACAGGACCACAAAGGAAGACAGTGGGGTCATACTCTAAAATCTCTAGAAAACTGGAGTAATTTTATTCCAAGAGGACACAGTAACTGTCCCACAATTACACATCCCACTTCAGCATCACTTCAAGAGTTTTAAACATTGAACGTGTCGGTCCATATGTAGTGAGGCGCCTCATCCTGTGCTGTCATTATTGGGACCCAAGTTCTGGTGCCTAATGAATGACGAGGTAGTATCTGCTTTTCGTTAGCCACCAAACTTACCTGAGACTGTGACTGACAGTAGCCTGACTGTGCGGAAGCCTCCATATGCCTCTGTTGCTCTGTAGTGACCTTCACCTCCTTCTAGCTCATATGGTTGGCTCTCTGATTCAGGCCTAGGTTCCAAGACCTGTTTGTAAAACAAACATAAAATTATGGTTCAGTACAGTTATTTCATGACATTTTTCTTGGATTTTAATCAACAATAAGAAATACAGTCTAATATGGGCTATGAAACCCTAAACTCTGAAACCACTTCTAAATTTGGCTTTTAGCCTTGAGCTAGCAACGTCTATCAATGTCTTTATATCCCCGAGTCTCAGTGCAAATATACAGAAGTAGTAATAAGATAACTAAATGACATACTGACCACATGAGATCACATGAGAAAGTATATATTCTAAAATCCATATCAGTTTCATATTATTTGATGGGGGCAGGAGTTTTAGGCCAGTGCTTACTCCTAGCTCTTTGCTTAGGGACCACACCTGGCGATCCATATTAATTAGGCTCCTGATATATATTCCAACCATATCACATGGACCCTGACTGAACCTGGTACACAGTTATCTCAGGTCACATATCCCATAAATCACACTATACTAGGTGTGATTATTGCCCATAGAAATACTAGATACGGTCATTCTCTTCTATAATAATGAGAGCTTCTGGAAGCAAGATCATTGAATTTAACTTTATGGCAAAGTTTATTTAACATACTTCTAAGCAAAACAAATCCCTATGGTCAAATAAAAAAAAACTGCAATTTGCTTCCTATTATTGCATTAACAGTTTGATTACCTGGCCTGGAAATGTAGACACAAAAAGCTAACATGGCACATAAGCACTTATCCAGGCATCTCTGTATCTCAGTGTTCTATTTTAGTTTTGCTATCACAGAATTAAGAACAGTTCACCTAGTTGTTCTTATTTTTCAGATTCTAATTATCACAATAATAGTATAATGCTTTACCAGGGTTAGTGATATTATGATTCTCCCACCCCTCAAAATAATTCTCTATCTTCCTTTATGTGTTGATGATGATTCTGAACTTTTTTATTTAATTGAAAAAAATACCATGGAAAAATATTGGTGTGTCTCCTGGGAATGACAGGACAGAAGAAGCCTCCATACTACAGCTATTTCAATCTGAGTGCTTCTATTTGAGTCACGCCATATTTCTAGTGTTAAGATGTTTCTTCTAAAAATGTTTGCAGTTGAATTCAGACACATCCTTCATCTTGGACTACATTAAGAATGGAGCCTACAGCATAGCGAGTTTCAGACGACTGGAGTTCAACATGGAAAAATGAAGTTCTACTGTTCCCTCCTAACATTGATCAATTGTCTATACTTATCAATTCTGCATATCACAAGTGAAAAGAGCATAAACATAATTAGGAATTCTATTAAGAGTATCTTAAAATAGTTTTCTTGATTTAAAAATAAGGTAACAAGGGAAGAGTAGGAATGGGCAGTGATCAGCACCGGCCAAGTCAGAATACACTTTCAGGAAAATTGAAAAGAGGCAGACACAGAGTTTCTCAGAGGTTGAAACTTTTCACTCCTACACTTGGTGACTACTTAGCTATAAGCCAGCAGCACCATCTAGAGGGAGATCGCAATCCTGCATGTAAGAGAAACAAAAGAATGTAGCAAGTCTATTTAACAGGAACAATGGCAAATCCTGGATTCTTCTTCCCCTTCTCTCTGCCTGTGTGTCTCTGTCTCTGTTTCTCTATTCTCTCAAACACACACACATAAACATCCCATATAAAAGCATGTAACGGAATTACATTCCACTCCCATGAAGAGATAACTGCAAAGTTCATCATAGTACTGGGAAACCCACCTTCATAACTTCACTACTAGAGAAGTCACTGTGCTCATGTCAGTTAATTTTCTCCTTACGTGTTACAGGATGCTAGCCCTGCTTCAGGCTTTATGCAAAGGCACAGGTACATGCGGGGGTAATTTCCTTAGAATCCTCTATACCTTCGCCTACATTTCCACAACTATCTGCATGAAAACGTCTTGTAACTTACACTTTTTAGAGAGTGTTTAGGGAATGACATTAGCGATATTTTAAAATTATGATATTCTAAGAAAACATACACCTTGTAACACCATCAAAGCTTTCATAAATGAGATCATAAATTTAAGAAAACCAGAACGACAGAAACCCTACTGTCTTAGCAGGGTCATCCAATGAGAAAACTCTGTGAGAATGTCTTTGCATACGTTGACTTAGCACAGAATCCTAAGCTCCACACCCAAGAAATGGTGACAGGGAAGATGTGAGTCTCTTCCAATCACTGTGCGTTGCTTCTGAATGTGCTTACTTGGTCTCCTATAATGATGAACATGAGCAGCACATCAGGAATTTAAGGGGAATGTTCTGATTTTGATTTGCAGGGAAGCTAATCCTAGTATCATAATAAACTAAAGAGGTATTTTTCCATATCATTTCCCCATTTTTTAATTGCCTTTATTCAATGTTTAGACTAGATAATATCTAGGAACCACATGAATGCGACAGTTCAGTAGTGCCAAGTGTTTAATTTAGCAAACCCTTCTCTTAACAGCAAATGAATTACTTCTCATTGTCATGACTTGATCAAGGCTATGCATTTAATTAGAATAATTTTAAGAATCATTTTACTAAAATATAGCCCCGAGGTTGACTTGTACCCGTATTTTCACTTAGGTTTCATTTGTATAAAAAATACAATGTAAGGATATTTGTGTAGAGAGCCCCTTATTAGATTTAACCAGAAATCCATTATATTAGCAAACTCACAGCTGTGAGGCTGTGTGGGTGCAAGGAAGCTGAAAATTAGAAACTTGAGTGGATTTCAATACCTAATTCCCCACCAAACACAGGCAAATTAGAGCTGAAAAAAAAGTCTAGCTTGAAAGCAATTTAGCTTTTTTACTCTTTCTCATTTTAACGGCCCTTTTTTGAAAGATGACCAAATATAAATCTGTGGAATTTAAGGGACTGAGCTTTTGAAAGAAACTCTTGTAAAACATCTGGAATAATTAATATATTTCATGTACCACCTCGTTCTATTCCTCCTTTTATTCTCATGGAATACAGGCTCATTATATATCTCAGCTGAACAAGTGAATCCTCTATTGCATTGCGCATGACATCAACCCACAAATGCCCAAACTGAATCCCAGGGGGGAAATTATTCCCCGTGTGCTCTCCATAGAATTGTGTTATTTGTGTGAAATCTTTCAACAGCAGTGCACTTCTTAGGCAAGGACGCCCAATTGCAGTCTCTGATTGTTGATTTGTCTCATTCATGGACTTCCCTTTAAACTCAAATACTGGACATATTGAATTTACCAATACTATCAACTCCTTGGCACTCCCCTGGTCCTTTAACTAATGTTTGTCCTGCAAAACCCAAATACGTGATTATTGCTAAGATAATTCTGCTGACTTTTTTCAACTTTTCAGGCTGTTCTTCCTTTTCTCTCTTATGTTCATCAGAATCTATATGTTCTAGTATTACAGCATGTAAGAAGAAATAAGACATGGGATTTTAACAAATTGGTTTTAAAAACTGTAAAACTACATTTCCTTGTTAAGACCCTGAAGGAACGGTTTGAGGCTCTTCATATTCCTGAATCAACCAGATGCCATTGGGCTACATTGGCACATGGTAGGGTCCAATGGAAATGTTACTGGTGCCCGCCGAGCAAATCGATGAATAACGGGATTCAAGTGATCAAGTGATCAAAACTACAAGACCTAGGACTCTGTCATTACATTAGAAATTGAATCGATCCAAGATGCAAATAATAATTTTCTATTCCCTAATTTTAAATTTACTAATTTTCATGGAAATGCACTTGTGTATGCTTCTTTTCACTCTTTTCCTAAATATTCATACTTCTCAAACAAATAAAATGATTTTATATAGAACAAATTTATTAAAAAGTTACTATTATTTATAGATATCATTTAAAAAATGATTTTCAGATCCCAAGTGTAGAAGAGAAAAACTTAAAAATACTAGTATCATAAGGTTTAAATATAATTTTGTTAGAAAGGACTACTATGTAATCTATTATAGAATGAACAAACTGCTCAATTATTAGTCCTTTAAATTTTTAAGATCAGTTTTCTGAATAAAATTCAAAAATTATTGACATAATTTGGATCTATAAAAGATTCAGCATTTTGCTGACTGCATCAAGATCCACTGTTAAATGTTTGATCATGATGAGTCACGAAAGTCAGCCAAAATGTTATTGTTATTTCAGTCCATCAAGAGAGACATCATGCCAACATTTCATCAGTTAAATAAACACTGTTTCAAATGCAGCTCAATAAAGTGGGCAGCCCAGGCAGCACATATAGTCCCCTGAAAAATCACTGTCAGGAATGATTTCTGAGCACAAAGCCAGGAAGAAACCCTGAGTACGGTTAAGTTCCCCCATAATTACAATGTAATTAAGCAATTACCAACATAGCATAAAAATCATGACCTTCCTATATGTAGGTAACAAATTACCTATGAAGTCTGTCAAAAAATCCACACCCCCAAAAAATAATCAGACAAGAAGGAGCTTTATGAAAGTAAGTGAATGGGATGCAGATATTTAAATAGAATAAAAGTAATTTTAAATGCAATGTTTTTTCAATTTTTCTAGATTGAACGATTGTCCTTACGATGTTTAAAACAAAGAATTATTGTAAAACTAAAACTCAGAATAATTGAGTTTAGACACTTTTTACTTCAATGCAGAACACTTAGGTACATCTTGTTATTATGCCCTAACACCTAGAAAGATTTAAAAATTTTATCTATTTTTATACATACATATCTTCTATCTATTTATTTCCAACTATGCTACTCATGCCAGTCTTAGTGGAATTATCATTATTCACTGACAAGGCCAATGTCTTAAAATATTATTTATTTTTTGAACTGATGAATCAACTTCCTAATACACTGCTCTTAGAACTCCTAGGTCACCTAGATTGTGTCAGATCCTAGTGGAAAGTGCCTAGACCCTGAAATCAACCATCTGAATTCAAACACCTTTGCTAATCTCTCACGGTGTTTTTAAAACATATTTTATTGCTTAATTAATTTTATATTTATTTTCTCAAAGAACAATGATGTATGAAGTATTTGATATTTGATTATAGACATATAACAGTCAAGCACCAATCTTACAAAATCTGTAAAACATTTTTCAATACACATATTTGGAAGTTTGACAACTTAAAATGGAACTAATGCAATGTATCTGGTAGTACTATAGAGAATACAGGGTAAAAATCAACATGTGACATGAAACACATCTTGTGTCTATCAAACAGAGTCACAGTCTCCTGATCACTGGGCTCACTGTGGATTTTATAGACAGAATGTTTTCCATAAGAAGGTAGAATAAGAACGATACACCCATTGGTGGAGCATCTAAATCAAATTACAGATTCTGATTCTTGACAGGACATCGAAAACTACTACTACATTATTACGTTATTATTATTGTTATTATTATTGTTATTAATAATATTATTATTATTCACTTGTATCAATTGTCTTTCCATTGTTAATTGATTTGCTTGAGTGGGCACCAGTAATATCTCCATACATCCTGTCACATGCTAGTGTAGCCCAGGGGCATCTGCTTGATCCTGGAAGATGAAGAGCCTCAAACCATTCCTTCAGGTCATGGAAATGAGGTCTATAACTGTCACTGGTTTTTGGCATAACAAATACGACATGGGTAGCCTGCTAGACTCTGCTGTATAAAAATGAATATACTAATTATTGTATAATTATTATATTTATTCACTTGATCACTTGATCACTTGATATCCTGTTATCCTTCAATTTGCTTGAGCAGGCACCAGTAACATTTCCATTTTGACCCTATCACGTGCCAATGTAGCCCAATGGCATCTGCTTGCTCCAGGAATATGAAGAGCCTCAAACCGTTCATTCAAGGTCTTGACGAAGAAAGTATGACCATCTTGTAGGTGGGTGGCCACGTGATCTTTTGAGGTTCCATGGGATCCACTAGGTATAGCTCTAGTCAGTGGTCATCTCAAAATCACATTACATGTCCAGCCCATCTGATTTTCGACACATTGGCAAACAAGACAGTGTGCCATATTCTCTATCATCGATGGATGTCAGAACTCCGGATTCCTTCTCTCACTTGATGAGGCATGATATTACAAGCATACTCTTTTGATTCCTGTTTGGGGAGACCCGAATAGCATTTTCATTCTGCTTTCATAGGGCCCTGGTCACTGAGGCATATGATAATGCAGGCAGAATGGTGGAGTTGAAGAGATGTGCCCTGAGCCAGAGTTTTTTTGTCTTTTTAGCTATTTCTTCAATGTTCTTGAAGGTGTTCCATGCCACTCTCTTCCATCTGCAAATCTCAGGTTTTAGGTCATTCATCATGGTGAATTCTCGACCTAGGTACACATAAATGCTGCATTCAGAGATGTTTGTTCCATTGAGAGTGAATGGGGCATCTGGAACTAGTTCATTTTTCATGAACATTGTTTCATTGAGAGTGAGCTGTAGACATATCTTTCCACATTTTCAGTTTAAGTCAGCCAGCATTTGTTCTGCTTGACTAATGTTTGGTGTTATTAGAACAATGTTATTAGCGAAATGGAAATGGTGTACTTGCTGACCATCTCTCTTTACTCCCATTTCTTCCCATTCTAATTATCGCATGATGTTCTCAGGGGTGGCACTGAAGAGTTTGGTGAAATGGTGTCACCCTCTGAACCTCCTTTTTTGACATCAATGATCACTTTCTTGTAGAATGGTGAGATCCTGGTGGTGAATCTGTAATACAGCTCATGATGGACCTTGATGTATTGGGTTTGAATGCTGTGTTTGGCTAGGGCTTTAGTGACTCCTTCAGTCTCCACAGAATCAAAGGCTTTCTTTAAGTCAATGAACGTGAGACAGAGCGGCATCTTGAACTCCCTACAAACCTCAATAAGGTTGATTACCATGTGGATATGGTCAATTGTGATGACTCCTTTTGAGAAGCCAGCTGGCTCACATGATTTTCCTTCATCTAATGTTCTGCCAATCCTTTTCAGGATGACCTGAGTGAACAGCTTGTAAATGATGGACAACAGGCAGATGGGGCAATAATTGCCAATGTCATGATTGTCTCCCTTCTTGAACAGTAGAACTGTTCTGCTGATTTTCCATTGGGAGGGCACCTTGGATTCAGACAGGCAGCATGTGAAGAGCCGAGCCAGTGTATTGAACAGTACTGATGGCAGATTCTTCAGGTGTTTGGATCTGACTTTGTCTGGACCAAGTGCTCTTTGCTTCTTTACCCACAAAATGACATGTCGGATTTCACAGTGGAGACTGTTGGGAGCTATATATTCATCCTGCAGAATGGGGAGAAAAGGCTGCAACGTTTAAGAAGAAAACTCCCAGAATGACCACCATCTGGGAACTCTTTGGCACCATTGGGGCAACATGGGAAGATGCTATCATCGACAACATCGATGAAGAATACAACTGACTGATTCAGCACCTCCATGGTTGTGCAAAGAATGCCGAGAGAGAGAGCCACAATAGGACGCCTGTCTTCAAAAACTCACTAGCTCATTTGCCAACATGGCAAGGCATGAGCCTCAGGCAACCATGTGCTAACGCCCAAGCTAGCAAAGCAGTGCAGAGTGCGATAAAGGAAGACCTTAAAGAAAAAGAGCAGCAATACAGTGTGATGCAACAGAAAAAGTACCAGAAAAAAAGTACCAGGAAAAAGTATTCACATGCCCACCTGTCCTTCGCCAATGTTAAGACCAAGATGACTGCCCTCTGAAGTCCTGATGGATCCATCACATCTTCCATAAAGGCAATGGAGAAGATTATCCATGACTTGTACTGGATCTCTTTGTTAGCCACGTCCATCTGCCCACATTATATTTATTATTATTATAGTATTATTAGTATTAGTATTATTTTATTACTATTATGTTTGGGGATAACATCTGCTGGTGCTCAGGACTACTCTTAACTCCACACTCAGGGATTTTTTTCTGGCAGTTCTCAGGAACATTTACAGAACAGGGACTGAGCCAGTCACCTTATGTGAGGCAAGTGCCTTAACTCCTGTACTATCTCTCTAGCCTAAGCAATCTATTTTGATCTCAGAAGTTCTACTCTGTTGCCTCTTTAAAAATGACAGAGCTAAAATGCCAAAGTTTGAAAGCACAAGACTACTATGTGACTCACGACCATTGTAATTTCCTCCAAATCCACAGAATAATGCTGATACCTGTTTTACAAGTACTACATAACTTTGGTATAAATATTAGGCTATATAGTTCACATTAAAGGCTGGCATAAATGAGCCAAAGTATTTCAGCAAAATATGGTCATGATAAACTTTAACCTTAGACTAAGTGCTGTGAGTACTGCTGTTTTAGTTATTTCCCCTTCTTGAGAATGTATATAGGTACAATATGAATGGGTGTTCAATCAGAAAGCAGCCTACTCTAAAAATGGCTGAGATCTAATGTCAAATGCTCAATTAAAGGTTTTACAAAAAGCCATGAAGATAAGCAACCATGTGATGGCCTTTGGGGGCAGCAGCCCTTTGAGTCAGGACCTCTGGGGTGGCTTCTGGGGGTCAACAGAGAAGTCTGGTTGGTTTGAAATATGGTGCACTTCGCTAAGGCATCCTGCAAGTCTCCTATATGGCAATTATTCACTTTACTTTCATTGTTTACTCTCCATTGCCCTCACTAGACACTACATGCATTTACTGAGTACCATTATTTTCTGCCAGCAAGCAGATACTTCATGAGCTCTTAACACACAGATGTAAGAGAGTCATATAAATGGATTATGATAATCTAGAACTACAGAGAACATGGAACATTCTCCCGACAAGGTATTTGGTATACTCATGAAAGATCTCCCTGAGAAAGTGACTCTGAGCAAAAGTTTAAAACAAAGAAAAGTGTAGAAAAGGCTAAAGGAAAAGAAGAAATATGGAACTTTTATGGTACAGGATGAAACATCCTAATAATAATAACAATAATAATTATCACTGTATCACTGTCTTTCCGTTCATCATCGATTTGCTCGAGCGGGTACTAGTAACATCTCCATATGACTTATCTCATGCAAGTAGAGCTCAAGGGCACCTGCTTGCTCCGGGGGAACATAAGAGCCTCAAACCATTCCATCAGGTCATGGGAATGAGGTCTATAATTGTTACTGGCGTTTGGCATAACAAATACAACACAGGTAGCTTGCCAGGCTCTGCTGTCGGGTAGCATATTCTTGTAGTCATCTCTAAATCCGGCATTTATTGGTGAACTGCGCAGCCAGTCTGCTGGGTGGAGTTCTGACGAGGGGGAAGTCCGGATGTAAAAAATGGAGGCCCTCATGGAGTGTGTGTGTGTGTGGGGGGGTAGTCTGGTTTGCTGCGTAGGCTCTAATGGGGTGGTGGGCCAGGGCTAGAACACGCCATCCCTCCCAGGCACCTCGTGAGCAGCTGGGCACAGGGAGAGCCAGTAGCAGTTCTGCCCCATGTCTGTGAGTCTCTGGATAAGCAAACCTGGGCCAGATTTACAAAAATAAGTAAACAAACAAACAAACAAACAAACAAATAAATAAATAAATAAAAACCTGAAAACAATATCCAAATCAAAAACAAAAACCAGAGGAACCATGATAGACAGCTTCGGAAAACAGTTTAGTCAAATATACAGATATTAACTGTTTGTTCGCTCAGTCGTTAAGGAGAGTCGTGAACAAAAGGATCATTGAAGTGATTTTTCAAATAGAGAAACTGGAGAACTTAACTATCGCGGGTGTTTCTCTTTGCGCAGAAGCTGTCCTGGGAGGAGAGAATCCTGCCTGTCCCTGGCATTTCCCGACAATCTCCAGCACCGTCAGACCCTCAGATACATTCCAAAGTCAACCAGCCATTCCAATCTACAGTCACTCTGCTCTTTAATTCAATTCACACAACTGCTGAAAAACTAGACATTTCTATCTAAAAGTATAAAAAAGGTTTATTTAGAAGGTATTTCTGTTATCCAAGTCTATTACACAGTGGGGCAGGCGCAGGTCCGGAAGCTCTCCTTGACCTTGGATACTGGAAGCTGCGACAGAGAAGACAAAGGTCACTGGAGGCAGGAAGGGGATGCTTTTCACATAGAGCCTCCCAGCCTGCCCCGAGGCCAGAACCCCTCAATTCATCCGGCCACATGTTTTCTTGGGGGTGTCCCCCGCAGTGTCCCCATGATCCCTGGGGAGGATACTGAACCTGTGAACATCTGACAAGGCCACGAGTGCGGAGTGACACCCAGAGCCCAAGCCTGTGAGGCTGAGCAGGGCGGGCTGCTGACAGGCAGGGGCCTGACGGGGGTCTCTGAGCTTCAGCACAAGCCCACTGAGGCGCGGGCAGGCCCCGGGACGCAGACCGTGCGGATTGGACCTTTACCATAGGAGGGTCTTCTAAGTGGGGTCTGGCTCCTGCTTGATCTGTGAGCTCCCTCTCAGTCTCCTTGGCTTGTACCGAGAGAAACAGGAGCCCGTTAACATACAGTCCAGGAAACAAGAGCCCGCGACACCCACCAGAGTGACCAGCAGGAAATGACCATGGAGGGCAGCACGATCACCAACGGCTCCCTGCTCTTTGAATGCTTCTCTCCCCAGCCTCGTCACTCCCAAATTTTGCTATGTACAGAATTGAGTCCTCCCATATTTTTTTGGGGGATGCTTAGGATTTACACCAGGCTCTGCACTCAGACAGGCCCTGCTAGCACTCTGGTCCCTTCTTTTCCCCTTTTTGGTTTTGGGATCACTCCCAGTGGCCTGGATCTGCACTCAGGAATTAGCCTGGCAGTGCTCAGGGGACCATATGGGATGCGGGGTATTGGACCCAGCTTGGCCATATGCAAGGCAAACCCACTATATTAGCACTTCAGCCCCAACAATTTTAATTTTATAATTTCAGATTTAAGAACAAGACACACAAAATACTATTACAAAGAACCGACTTGTTAATTCCTGCCCCAAAGAGAGTGACCTATTTCTCCATTTCCACAGCCAGCAGGTATAAGCAGACTGGAAACCATAGTTCTGGAACTGCTTTAGGAATTTGGCTCTTTCCGGGCCCCTTCGGGCAGGGCCGAGAAAACGGAGTCTAAAGCTCCATGTGCCACCTCTCAATCAGGCTCAACACACTCAGAAATGGGGATAGTCCGACAGAACACAGGAGGGCCTTGCTTGTGTGGGGCCCCACACAGTTCCCAAGACCTACCAGGAGTGATGCCCACTCCCCCCAAAGGGGTGGAAATAAAGCAGTGGAATACTACACAGCTGGTATCACTGTATCACTGTATCACTGTCTTCCTGTTCATCATTGATTTGCTTGAGCGGGCACCAGTAACATCTCCATATGTCCTGTCTCATGCAAGTAGAGCCCAAGGGCACCTGCTTGCTCCAGGAACATAAAGAACCTCAAACCATCCCATCAGGTCATGG
>JAJIBD010013342.1:0-40907 GCA_021461705.1 Cryptotis parvus | reverse complement strand
GTGTTACCTAAACTCCATTTATTTATTTATTTATTTATTTATTTATTTATTTATTTATTTATTTATTTATTTATTTATTTATTTATCTATTTATTTATTTATCTATTTATTTATTTATTTATTTTGCTTTTTGGGTCACACCCGGCAATGCTCAGGGGGTTACTCCTGGCTCTGCACTCAGAATTACTCCCTGGTGGTGCTCAGGGGACCATATGGGACGCCGGGGATCAAACCCGGCCGGGCACAGGCCGGCCGCGTGCAAGGCAAACGCCCTACCCACTGGGCTATCGCTCCGCCCTAAACTCCATTTATTTGTGAAGAGGCTGAGATTATTTTTTTTTTGGGGGGTCACACCTGGCAATGCTCAGGGGTTACTTCTGGCTCTGCACTCAGGAATTACTCCTGGCAGTGCTTGGGGACCTTATGGGATTACGGGGAATGAACCCAGGTCAGCCACATGCAAAGCAAGTCCCCTCCCCGCTGTCCTGTCGCTGTGGCCCAGGCTGAGATTCTGTACTTGATTCATTCTGTAATCTTTCTTGAGGCTGTCCTGTGTTCTGGACACTGCATTTAAAGCACGGTGCTTGGCAGGCTCACCCCTGCTATGGCTGTCTTGACTCAGGTACAGTCTAAACTTGTAACCAAGTGAGATTGTTTTATCCAGTGATAAATGCCATGGAGAAAACTCACTGTAATAGAGCAAAGTGTCAGGGTGAGAGTTTGGTCTGCTAGAATGGAGTGATCAGAGTGGATCACTGTGAGAATGGCATGTTCGAGCTGAGAACTGTCTAAGAAGAAGGAACGAGCCGGCAGAGTTCTGGGAAGACTATTCCTGGCGGCTAGTGAAAAGAGCTGTAGGCAGGAACAAACTTGACAGTTCAAAACCAAAGAAAGTCTAAGACTGGAGTGAATGATGGAAAGGTGAGGACCGATTATGTAGCCTTGTAGGTAGTGGGAAGAGTCTTATTTTTTCCTCAGGGTAGCAGGGAGTTAATGAAGGAGATGTATTTTCTTTTCTGGGAGGTCACACCCAGTGATACTCAGGGGTTACTCCTGACTCTGCATTCAGGAATTACTCCTGGCAGTACTCAGGGGAACATGTGAGATGTCCGGATTGAACCTGGGTCGGCTGGTGCAAGGCAAGCACCCTACCCACTCAGCCCAGTAAGTAATTTTTCTAGTCCTTGTTTTTTTGTGATAGAGTTTCCTGTGGCTGCTGTGTGGAATATTATCTACAGGGTCTGTCAGGGAGGCTTAGGACACACTAGTGCTGACCGCCAGGTTGGCCAGGTGGAGAGAGATGTGCTGGTGCTTAAGACTAGGTCCTTTCTTCCAGAGATGCTCTGTCTGGAGTTGGGATGGCAGTAAGAACAGCGGGACTGATTGGACTGAGCTCATTCTTTATGGTTTTGGTTTTGGGTACTCAAGGGCTACTCCCAGCTTGTTGCAGAGATCCCTCCTGGCAGCGCTCAGGAGTCCAAGTGGTGGGCCAGAGCAACAGCACAGCAGGGAGGGTGTTTGCCTTGCATGCGGCTGACCCGGTTCAATCCCCGGCATCCCATATGGTCCCCCAAGCACTGTCAGGAGTAATTCCTAAGTGCAGAGCCAGGAGTAACCCCTTAGCATTGCCAGGTATGACCCAAAGAGCAAAAAAAAAAAAAAAGAAGAAGAAGAAAAAGAAAAAGAATTTGATGTACCAGATTAATTTTTCCAAAGTAAAATAGTAATGAGAATCGAGTTTCACTGTACACTTCCCCCTACCCTCTCTCCTGATTGAGGGAGACAAATTTTGGACCAGACTCATTGGTGCTCAATGCTTATTCCTGGCTCTGTGCTTAAGGATCACTTCTGGTGGGCTTGAGGGAATGGAGTGCCAGGCGTCATCCATGTGCAAAGCAAATGCTCTGCCTAATATATTGTCTCTGCATAATGTTGGAGGACAGGTTTAGCTATTCTGGGAGCTTTGTTGTTTTGCCCACTCCCAACTTAATCTACTTAAGTCAAGGTTCATTCTAATGAGACCTCTCTTCTATGTAAACACTGCTAGAGGGTGTGGCAGTTACAGAAGTCACCTTGATTGAATAACTTCTGACTTATACATCTACTAAGACTTCTATGTTTTCTAGATTGGGCACAGCTCCTCTCTTATACCCACTGCACCCAGCGTGGGACAGTTAGAATTTACCAGGAGACTACCACCCTGGCTACGCTGAGACTGTAGGAAGACTATAGGAAGGATCATACTAGTTTGCTCTCAGCAGGCAAGTGTGACCCTTTCAGTACACGAGAACAAGATACTCAGAATCACCCTGGTGCAGATAATAATAAGAAGGACCTTGTGGTTACCATCTAGATTACATGAAGCTCATGAAGTTAAGATGTCTTACTTTATATCAGCCCCCTCTCTCCAGTGTTTTACATAAGAGATAATCTCGGATTAGTCCTTGGCATAATCTTTGTTTATACCTGCAATAGGGTGTGGCACTACACTCTGTTTAGAGTTCTTTGTTGACATGACCCTCCCGATTGGATTACTTTGGTGTATATAAGGGGGCTGACTTGAGGCTCCCTTCACTTTTGCCTTTTGGGCCTTTTTAGCTTTTGGCTTTTGGCTCCTCAGCCTTGCGGCTTTTGGCTTTGGCTTTTGCTCTTTGGCCTTTTGCTCCTTCTTCTGGGTAGGACTCAGCTCGGGTGAGATCCTATCTCTTTGGTGGGAGACTTAGGCTCTTTTGTATGGTCTAAATTCAGACCAGAGCTAAAGTTTGTTCATTATATTGGATTGCTGTGAAAGAGCTTTTGTACTATTAAAAGCCCTTTTGGAACTGCACCGACTCGTGAGTTTTCATCTGTTCTCCCGGCATCCTCGGGAGGTAGAAGAGAACTTCTGCTCCGACACTGTCGGGGACCCCGTGGCCATTCCCCGACAGCATAATATACTGCAGTTTTAGGACCAGGTTACCTGATTCTCAGTCAACCACTGATTTTTTTTTTTTTTGGGTCACACCCAGCTATGTTCACTCGGTGATTATTGGGTTACTCTGAACTCTGCACTCAGGAGTTACTCCCGGCAGTGCTAGGGGACTATATGGGATGCCGGGATCGAACATGGTTTGGCTGTGTGCAAGGCAAACGCTCTATCCTCTGTGCAATCGCTCCAGCCCCAACCACTGACTTTTTATGGTGAAGGTTCTACAACACCCTTTTATTTTAGGCAGCAGGGTGGCCATGTGGTTCTTGTTGCCATGTTCTCCTGGTGTTTCTGACTAGCAAGGGTTTTAGGGGCGATGTGTCCCCCTCCACCAGGGCCTGGACACTCCTTTTGCTTACCTACTGCTTTTCTTTCTTCCTTTAGCCACAGAGTACCACCTGGGCCTGCTGAAAGCCAAACTTGCAAAGTATCGAGCCCAGCTCTTGGAACCATCCAAATCCGGCCTCAACCAAAGGAGAGGGCTTCGATGTCATGAAGTCAGGTGACGCCGGAGCGGCGCTGATTGGGTTTCCCTCTGTGGGCAAGGTCAGTGATGGCCAGTGCGTGCCGGGGCAAGGCAGCTCTTCCCCCTGTGGTGCTGATTGGGTTTCCCTCTGTGGGCAAGGTCAGTGATGGCCGGTGCGTGCCGGGCAAGGCAGCTCTTCCCCTGAGGCGCTGATTGGGTTTCCTCTGTGGGCAAGGTCAGTGATGGCCAGTGCGTGCCGGGCAAGGCAGCTCTTCCCCTGTGGTGCTGATTGGGTTTCCTTCTGTGGGCAAGGTCAGTGATGGCCAGTGCGTGCCGGGCAAGGCAGCTCTTCCCTCTCAAACACTGTTTTCTACCACTTCTTGTGGTCCTTCTCTCTAGAACTCAGTGTCCTGTCTCTCCCAGGACCTTAGGGTGTGGAAACATCCTTTCTCTCCCTCAGAGCTTGCTCCACTTGTCTCTGACTCCTGGTGTGCTGGCCCTGTGTCAGCCAGGACAGTGCTGTGGTGCGTGGGGATACAGAGACTGCCCTTGTAAGTCAGAGGCCCAGGAAAGCTGCGTTAGAGGAGGGCTTCTTTACCTTTGTCCACTTGTCAACCCTTTACAGCTTGGGAATTTTTGGTTTTTGTTTGGGGCCACCACAGAAAGTGCTCAGGGGTTCCTGGCTCTGTATGTGGTGCCAGGGACTGAACCTGTGTCAGCTGCATGCAAGGCAAGCAATCCCTGAGCACAGCCAAAACAAACAGCTATGGGGGCGGAGCGATAGCCCAGCGGGTAGGGCATTTGCCTTGCATGCGGCCGGCCTGTGCTGGCCTGGGTTCGATCCCGGCATCCCATATGGTCCCCTGAGCACCGCCAGGAGTAATTCCTGAGTACAGAGCCAGGAGTAACCCCTGAGCATCGCTGGGTGTGACCCAAAAAAGCAAAAAAAAAAAAAAAGAAAGAAAAAGAAAAGAAAGAAAAGAAAAAAGAAACAAACAGCTATGCGCAGGCCTTAGTTCTGGCTCTGTGCTCAGGGGTTTGGGGGCCTATATGCAGTGCTTGGACTGAGCCCTGTTAGGCCACATGCAAGGCACGTGCCTTTTTGGCTGAGAGGTGAATTTTTTGTTGTTGGGTTTTGGGTCACACTCAGCTGTGCTCGGGGCAAGCCCTTCCCTGCTGTGCTATTGCCCGACCTCTGGCATCCCTCTTGATGCAGACCTTGGTCACTTGGCTGCCAGTGTGCTGATTCCTCTTCTCACGATGTCCTTTAAGCATCAGTCACTGTGTGTAGCCCTCAAGGGACAGGTGGGAGTTGGTGCTGCCCCCTGCAGGAAGGGGCAGAGTAAGTGCATGAATTACTCTCAATTCCTCTGTGTAAGAACTTGTCGCAGAGCTGCAGCAATCGCACATCAGAGAGGCCTTGCACACGGCCTACCCAGGTTGATCCCCAGCATCCCATGTTGTCCTCCCTAGCACCGCCAGGAGTAATTCCTGAGTGCAGAGCCAGGAGTAACCTCTGAGCATCACTGGGTGTGACCCTAAAAGCAAACAAACAAACAAACAAAAAACAGCTTTGTTGCTTCTCTCGAACTTGTTTTTGGTTATTTATAACAGTGTGGTCTGCTGGGCATTTGTTTTTACACTTTGAGTATTAGCCTAGACTGTGCTCAGATGCCTGGGTTGGCATCTTTCAGTGCTCTTTGGCACATGTGGTTCCTGTTGGGCGTTTGCAGCTTCCTTAGTTTCTGACCCACCGCAAGGTGCTGCAGTCCATCCAGTGTGGTCTCTCTCCCTGGTCTCAGATTGGCCGTGTCCAGGGAGTCCCTCTTTTTGTCAAAGAATGCCAGTCCTGAGAATCCAAGGTCTGGGCACTGACCAGTTTTGGTCACGCTAGCTGCCATGTGGCTGTTTAGGCGTGTGTGGGAGCAGGGAGACCAGAGAAGCTGCTCTGCTGTAGGCGACCAGACCGGTGCAGGCGAAGTAGCTGTTATCTTGGGCTTTTGGTGGTGGGGCCGAGGGGTGGGCTGGGCTGTACACAGTCATGCTCAGGAAATGTTCTCAGCTCTGGGCGGTGCTCAGGGGACCACCTGAGCTCATGTGGTTCCAGGGATAGAACTAGGTTAAGTGCCTACTTCCTGTACTGTCTGGCCCAAGGTAGAGCAGTTTATTTTGTTTTGTCTTGTTTTGTTTTTTTGGGCCACACCTAGCGGTGCTCAGGGCTTACTCCTGGCTCTCTCTGCGTTCAGGGATCACTCTAGGTGGGATTCAGGGGACCATATGGGGTGCAAGGGATCAAACCTGGGTTGGCCTCATTTGGGGCCTACTATCCATCTGGGCCCTTACAAGTAGGGCAGTTCTTAAATCCTTTCTGCTTGTATCACTTGCCTTCCCATTGATCATCGATTTGCTTAAGCGGGCACCAGGAACATCTCCATGGGCTGGAGCGATATAGTCCAGCGGTAGGGCATTTGCCTTGTATGCGGCCGACCCGGTTCGATCCCCCAGCATTCCATATGGTCCCCTGAGCACCACCAGGAGTAATTCCTGAGTGCAGAGCCAGGAGTAACCCCTGAGCATTGCCAGGTGTGATCCAAAAAAGAAAAAAAAATTTCCTATTTATTGAATTTTATTTATTTAACTTTGTTTAAACATCTTGATTTACAAAATTGTTCACAATACAGTTGATTCTGGTATTCGGTATTCCTTTCTGCTAAAGGATTTGTTTGTTTGGTTTGCTTTCGGGTCAAACCAGCTATGCTCAGGGTTTCTCCCTGGCTCTGCATTCAGGAATCACTCCTGGCGGTGCTCGGGGACCATATGGGATGCTGGGGATCGAACTCAGGCCAGCATGGGTCGGCCAGGCAAGGCAAATGCCCCACCCGCTGGGCTGTCGTTCCTCTGGTTACACTCAGGATAAGGTGACAGCTACCAGCTCTTAGGTGTTTGCTGCAGACTGGGGAGTAGATTCTACTGTTTTTCCCTCTGTCCATATCATGGGTATGACACGCATGGGCAGAGACTGGTCTGCTCTCTCACCCCTACCCCATGCATGTGGATGGGGTACACATACAACGAACATAGGATGTTACCTTCATTGTCCATCGGCCTTTTCACCTCACTATAGACCTCTGTCACATACATAGATAAGGTGCCTCATCTCTGTTTTGTTTCTGAGCTATTTCCTCCGTGCTAGGGGTTACCCTGCTGTCCTGGAGGTTGATTCCAGAGCCCCTGAGTGAATGCACACACTCCTCCCCCTTGGAACTAGCTCTCCGGCCCAGCCACTGCATCTCTTCGCGCAGCCTTGTAGAATCCATGTCAGCAGCCTGAATTGGCTTGTTCCCTGTCTTCCCAGGGTTAGTGCAGCCGTCCCAGGCCTCTGCGAGCCCCAGTGCTGTCTTGGACTTCTTGGCCACAGCTCTCTCTGCAGGGCATAGCAGCTGTTTTGGAGAAAGCAGTCCTGGAGCCGGAGCGATAGCTCAGCGGGTAGGGCGTTTGCCTTACATGCCGGCCGGCCTATGCTGGCCTGGGTTCGATCCCGGCATCCCCTATGGTCCCCGAGCACCGCCAGAAGTAATTCCTGAGCAAAGAGCCAGGAGTAACCCCTGAGCATTGCCGGGTGTGACCCAAAAAAAAAAAAAAAGAAAAAAAAAAGAAAGCAGTCCTGCAAGGGGCTGTGGAGCTTGTGGATCTTAAATCCAGCTTAGCCCCGCCAGGTACCAGAGAATAGAAACTGACTCCATCTGGAGGCAGCGCAGAATGTTTTTGGCATCTGCCCTGCAGTGGCGCATGTGTGGCCATGCTGGAGCTGGGCTCTGTGCTGGGAAGAGTTTCCACTTCAGAATTGGCAGCATCTTCCTCAGGGCTTGCAAGTGCTTTTTTTTTTTTTTTTTTTGCTTTTTGGGTCACACCCAGCGACGCTCAGGGGTTACTCCTCCTGGCTCTGCACTCAGGAATTACCTCCTGGCAGTGATCGGGGACCATATGGGATGCCGGGCTCGAACCCGGCTGGCACAGGCAAACGCCCTACCCGCTGCTGGGCTATCGCTCCAGTCCCTCTTTTTTTTTTTTTTTTTTCATTTTGGGTCATACCCAGCAATGCTCAGGGGTTACTCCTGGCTCTGCACTCAGGAATTACTCCTGGTGGTGCTTGGGGGACCATATGGGATGCCGGGATCGAACCTGGGCCGGCAAAGGCCGGCCGCTTGCACAGCAAACGCCCTACCCGTTGGACTATCGCCTCCAGCCCCGCCCCCTCTTTTTGATCTTCAAGAACACTCAAGTCACCTGCATGCATTGTCTCCTGGTTCTTTATTCGCATGGGCTTGGGGACATCAACATTAGTTTAGTAATTGTCAGAGTTTCAGTTGAGTAATTGTGTGTGTGTTTTTTTTTCTTTTTGGGTCACACCCAGTGTTGCTCAGGGGTTACTCCTGGCTGTACACTCAGGAATTACTCCTGGCGGTGCTTGGGGACCATATGGGATGCTGAGGATCGAACCCTGGTCAGTGCATGCAAAACAAACACCATCCCTGCTGTGCTATCGCTCTGGCCCTGTCAGTAATTATTGAACCGAGATGGGAAAGTTGAAATAAATGCAACTAACAAAAGACACAAAGTGTAGCTGCTCCCCCTTCCCCCCCCCCCCTGTAGCTTCTAGTTCTTCATTTGCAGTTTATCTACACATACAACGAACATGGGATGTTGCCTGCATTGTC
The DNA here is from genome assembly GCA_021461705.1 of Cryptotis parvus. Lineage (NCBI taxonomy): Eukaryota > Metazoa > Chordata > Mammalia > Eulipotyphla > Soricidae > Cryptotis > Cryptotis parvus. The sequence continues at coordinate 32,755 of JAJIBD010013342.1, read as the reverse complement.
TGTTGTGTTGGCCTTTTTACTCACCATAGGCCTATGTGACAGAAAGGGGTCGCCCTTTAGTGCTTCTCTGAAATGGGAGCACAGTGACCTGACAGTGCTCACAGCTCCCAACTTCACAAAAGCTGAGCATCAAGCAGCCTCCAGGGGATTTAGCTTCTGCCTCTGAGAAGGTCCCAGGCCCTGTCCACGCCCTTACAGTGATTTAGGCTGAGCTGTGCGGCGTGGGGCTGATGAGTACATGAGACAGGTTTCTAGCTCCGCTCCTCCCTTAAAGCTGGCGTTCTCCTGAAAAAGCTGTTGGCTGCCCTGAGAAAGCTCTAGAAAGGCCCAAATGTAATGGCATGTGGCTGAGGGACGATCTGGGTTCCCAGTTGTTCCCTCGGGGGCAGGGAGGATTCGCAGGTGTTGGCTCTTCTCGTGTTTACATGGGTCCGGCACTTTCAGCCTTTCCTTTCACTTTACTTTGCAGCCTGCGTAGTACTTTCACCCCGAGAGACCAGATGGGAGAAGTGGCATTGGTGGCCTAGGACTGTGCCCTGGCATGTGGGTCCTGCCGGAGTCCCGACCAGGATCCAGGTTTTCTGAACAGCCATTGCTCGGTGTCTCCACAGACACCGTCCTCCAGCCACCCCATCTGAGGACCCCACCCAGTGCTCTCTGTCCCCAGGCTTCCAGGTGGTCCCAGGGAGGAGATTTTGGGATTGGAGGTTGGCTCTCCTAATTCTGGAATTTAGAGATCTGAGTGGGTGTGGGCTGTGTACCCCAGCTGTCCTGCCTTACCAGTGAGGGGCCAAGGTCCAGACCCGTCCCAGGCTGGCATGGGGCAAGAGGGCCCCCCCACCAGCACTGCTTCTGCTTGCCTGGGCCCTTGGGTTCTGCTATGGGCTCAGTGTTCAAGAGCCTGATGATCTCCTTTCCCCCTCACAGCCCTGAAAGGTGGGAGCCACGTGGCAGATGGCCACAGCTCTGAAAGGTGGGAGCCACGTGGCAGATGGCCACAGCCCTGAAAGGTGGGAGCCACGTAGCAGATGGCCACAGCCCCGTCACCACCACCACTGCCACCACCTACCCCACCCCCGCGGCATTTGACACATTGTGCGTTCATGTTAAGGCTTTTAAAAAAAGGAAGAAGGAGCCGAGGGGGATTGTAGCCCCCCTCAGGGAGGTCCCAAGGCCCCAGGCTCACGGGACCTCCTGTGGTTCCATAGCCTTAACGGGACTTGGGGGTCAGGGGGTGACCATGGCAGCAGGTGCCGGGCTGGATCCCCGACATTGCTCACAGTCCTTTAGGACCTGGGGCCTGACGCGGTTTCCCATGACCTGTACGGAATAAAGAGCGAGGCTAGAGGTTCCTGAAGGTTCCTCTTTGTTACTTTCTGCTTCACTTTCCTGCTGCTGCTTGTGCTGCTCTCCTGGCGGGTTCTCCTGCAGGCTGCCTCTCCGGGGGATCTGTGCAGGCCCCTCTCGTCAGGGCCTCTCACTTCTGGAGCCTCTGTTCAGGGCTTTTCCTTTCAGGCCCTCTCCCAGCACCTCTCCTTTGAGGACCTCTCTTCTCAGGGCCTTTCTGTTCAGGGCCTTTCTCTTCAGGGCCTCTTTTCTCTGGACTCCTCAGCTATGTCCCTATCTCTATTTCCCTCTGTTACTTTGTTTCATTGTGTTGCTTCTATTTCATTGTTTCTCCTAGTCCCTAACTATTTCTCCGAGTACTACCATTTGGTCCCATTACCTTGTTGTCCTGTAGCCTTGGTGCCAGCCCTCGGGTTCAGGCACCAGGGGCCCCATGGCTCAGGTGCTGGCCTTACGGCCCAGACACCAGGAGCCGCTGCTATCTCCATCTGGAAGCCCCTTGGATGCTCTCCTGGGGTCCCTATTTATAGTCTCTGGCCAGGTTCAGAACCCTGGCCTCAACTTTATAAGTTTCCGACTGTAGAGTACTATCCCTTTAAGAAGCCTTTTGCGAGGAGAGTACGAGCCCTTTAAGAGGGGATTCCTACACATTCATTTAAATAAGTTGTATGATTATAAATCCCGCACCTCAATAAAAATGGCTTTTAAAAATAATTACTTGGGGCTAGAGCGATAGTCCAGCGGGTAGGGCGTTTGCCTTGCACGCAGCCGGCCTATACCAGCCCGGGTTCGATCCCTGGCTTCCCATATGGTCCCCCGAGCACCGCCAGGAGTAATTCTTGAGTGCAGAGCCAGGAGTAACCCCTGAGCATTGCCGGGTGTGACCCAACAAGCAAAAATAAATAAATAAACAAATGAATGAATGAATGAATGAATGAATACATAAAAATAATTACTTATGTGGCTGATGGGGAGGCGCGGCTGAAGTGTGTGCTTTGCAAAGATGGAGCAGGTTCCTGGCCCCTGCACACGTGGGCCCCGACAATTGCCTGGAGCAGTCCCTACACACAAGTGGGTGCAAACCTGAGCACTGGGTGCGGCCTAACCTCTCCACCCCCCACCCCAAATAACCATTTCTAGGCCAAGGATCCTCTCAACAGTATCACAGTGGCTTTGCAAGTGTGAGGCCTGTGGGTCAGCCCTGGTGCTGCTGAATAAATACTGCCAGACATGACAGTCAAGCCAGAATCTGCCTTCCGGTCTGTCTGTTGTGAAGCTGTATGGGTTTGAAAAGGCTTTAGTTTCTGAATCCTGGTGTCAGGTTTTAGCTTAGAAGGTGAAGTTTCATGTCCGGGACCCCCGACAGGTGCAGGAACCCCAGCGAGGTGGCCCACTCCCTGCCAGCCCCAACCCGCAGTGTCCTGCAGCTGGAGTGCTCCCCTCCCTGTACCCCAACCTGCGGTGTCCTGTACCTGGAGTGCTCCCTCCCTGCAGCCCCAACCCGCAGTGTACTGCAGCTGGAGCACTCCCTCCCTGCACCACACCCCGCAGTGTCCTGCGGCTGGAGTGCTCCCTCCTTGCAGCCCAACCCGCAGTGTCCTGTGGCTGGAGTGCTCCCCCCCTGCACCCCCAACCCGCAGTGTCCTGTACCTGGAGTGCTCCCTCCCTGCAGCCCCAACCCGCAGTGTCCTGCGGCTGGAGTGTTCCCTCCCTGCACCCCAATCCACAGTGTCCTGCAGCTGGAGTGCTCCCTTCCTGCACCCCAACCCCGCAGTGTCCCGCGGCTGGAGTGCTCCCCTCCCTCCTCAGGTGGCTTTTCCTTCTTCACCACACCTTCCTCCTTTTCACACCTTGGTCTCACCTTAGCTTGCTCTGTCCAATAGGGAAGTTGTGTTTCTCTGATACTCATGAGGGCCCGAAGGTTTAGTGGGACCAGGGAAGGGCAAACCATATGGAAACACTATCCCTGAGTGCACGGAGCTGGCCTCGGAGACAGACAGCAGAGCCAGGGCTGCTGGGTGTGAATCCAGGCGACTTTCCCAGGGCTGCTGTGTGTGAATCCAGGCGACTTTCCCAGGGCCACCATGCACGAGCCCAGGTAGCTTTCCCACGGCCGCTATGCATGAGTCCAGGTTGCTTTCCCAGGGACACTGAGTGAGCCCAGGTGGCTTTCCCAGCTGTTGTCCTCTTCATCCCTGCCTGAATCACCCCGTGAGGGGTCTCTCTGCTGCCTCCAGGGGTGGCAGCACTCACCACTGTGACGTTCCTCTCCAGTCCACCTTCCTGAGTCTCATGACCTCCACTGCCAGCGAGGCTGCGTCCTCACGAGTTCACCACCCTGACCTGTATCCCCGGCGTAATAGAGGTAACTTGGGCTTGCTAAGGTCTTAGTGGGGTGAGAGAGAGAGAGAGAGAGAGAGAGAGAGAGAGAGAGAGAGAGAGAGAGAGAGAGAGAGAGAGAGAGAGAGTCTGTGAGTCTGTCAGGTGGGGTGTGGTGTGTGTGGGGAGAGGGGGGTATTTGCGGGGTGTGGGTGTGTCTGTCTGTTGGTCTGTCTCCAGGAGTTAGGGGATGTGAGTTAACCCTGTGGGGGAAGACTCTGACTGAACTGCTTTGCTGTCAAGTCCCAGCACAAGTGGGCATTTGGGCTGTGGGACCCTCTAGTAAGCCTGGGGTCTTGGAATCCCAAAAGGTCCAGGAGTCAGGCCAGTGTCTGGTCCCCTCTGGTGTTCCTCTGTGCTGTCTCCACACCAGCCCAGCTTGAGTCCCCTTTGCTGTTTGGACCAATCATCTGCTACCCGTGAAGCTTTGGGACTGGGCTTCCGCAGCCCTAGTTCCAGAGTCTGGAGGCTCCCCTGCTGAAGCAAAGCTGTTCCCTTCAGTATGTCTTTTTTGTTGGGTTGGCTTTGAAGCTACACCTGATGGGACTCGGGGACCACATGGGGTGCTAGGGATTGAGCCCTGGTCTGTATGCAAGGCAGGCACCTACCTGCTGTGCTGTCACTGGCCCCTCAGCAGTGTGCCTGTGGGCTTGTGGAGAACTCAGGAGCCTGTCCCTTCTCTGCTGCTAGTGGCATGGTCAGATTCAGCCCTAGATACCTCCCCTGGGGTGTTCCTTCGCTCTCAGTGCAGGCCAATGTTAGCACCTCAGTTCTAGAAACCCTCTTAGAAGGGAGCACCCCACCTTGCCTGACCTTCTTCTCTTCTGCATCTCAGTACAAAGGTGCCAACATCCAGCTCCTGGACCTTCCTGGAATCATTGAAGGAGCAGCACAAGGTAAGAGGAGGTATGGGGACATGGCGATCTCCCCAGGACCCCATCCCCAGCAGGCTGCACCTCACTGCAGGGGACCTGGTGGGTTTCTGAATGGGGATCCCCATCCCGCCACAGGTTTGGCCTCAGTGGGACCTAGGTGTGGCTGTGGGACATGGATGGGCCACTTGCATGCTCAGTGCTCTGACCTCGGGGTCTCTGGGCCTCTTAGGGTCCTAGGAGTCCGGGAGCCTCCTCCCACCACACCCTCACACCCCTCGCCTGTGAGACAGGGAGTGACTTGCCCAGGCTGACTGAGCTCCCACAGGGGGACACTGCATTACTGTTGTGTGTAGTGAGATGGGCACCTGCCTGGGGCTTCAGGGTTCATGTGGCTACGTGGTTGGCATTTGCTGAGGTCTGGGTTCTGTGCCAACCCTCACTTAAGCCCTTGAAGGCTTGGCAGGGGGCTAGAGAGATGGTACAGAGGGCATTTGCCTTGCACTTGGCCAATCTGGGTTCAATCCCCCAGCACCCCAAATGATCCCCTGAACCCTGTGAGGGGTAATCCCTGAGCAAAGAACCAGAAGTAAACACAGCTCTGTGAGGTGTTGCCCAAGAAAACACACAAAAAGCACACAAAAGTCAAAGGACTCAGCAGCTCAGGGGGTGCAGTCAGAAAGACACAGGGGACGGGAGCCTGTCACCACTGTGTCCCCGTCCCGCCTCCTGAGGGTTCCTGGCTTCCCACTTGTGTATCCTTCCCTGCCCCCTTTATCCCCACGAGATCTTGGTGGCTTGATTTGGGGGTGGAAAGTACGCTGGTACCCCAGGAACTTGTCCCAGCCGGCAACTGGGGGACTCGGAAGGGCTGCCCATGAAGGACGACTGGGCAGTGGCCCCGACCAGGTCTGATTAGCAGAGAGGAAGACAGGTCCCAGTTGACACCCATGCGACCCGACTCAGGGTCTGCAGCTTTGCTCCCAGCTCCCATGACCATGGCATCATGCTGTTCATCTTCTCTGGCCGTCTAGTAACACTGGGTCTGGCCATCACATGCAGTTCCTAAAGTCCCTCCTCTGTTTCATATTGGGTTGTAGCTCTGTTCTCGAGAAAGGACAGGAGTTCAACTCCCATAGCTCACCGCCTTTGTGAGCCTCGGCCGCGGTGCAGAAGCCTTGTGCCCAGCCTCTCTTCTCCCGTGAGAAGTGGCGCCATGACTCTGCAGTAAAGACTAGTTTGGGGCCATACCCGACAGTGCTCAGGGATCACTCCTGGTGAGGTCCAGGGGACCATATGGGCTCTGGGGATCAAACCCAGTTCAGCTACATGCAAGGCAAGCACTTTGCCTGTTGTACGATCATTCTGGTTCCTCGCGAGCAGTTTTGAGGGGCCGGTGAGAAGACGGTGGAGTCATTCCTTTTCCGGACAAGTTTCCTGGAGATCAGCATGCAGTCAGAGGGAGCACTGAGGACATCCCAGCTCGGGGAGGCCCACTAGGGGCCAGGGAGGACCTGAATCTGGGGTGCTACTGCTGGGGAGAGGTTCTGCCTCATGCCACTGTGACCATGTCCCTTCTTCCTGCCCAGGGAAAGGACGTGGCCGGCAGGTGATCGCTGTGGCGCCGCACGGCTGATGTGGTCATCATGATGCTGGATGCCACCAAGGGAGAAGTGCAGAGGTTCGCAGTCGTGGGGGGCCGGCGCGTGGGCTTGGGGAAGGCCTCCAGGCATGGCACTAACACACCATGGCTCCAGCTGCTGTGTCCCTGAGCTCCCCTAGGCAGACTGGGGGTGCTGGTCCCTCTGAGTATGAATGTAACAGCAGGACCGTCACTGCCTCCACCCAACACAACCGCCCAGAACATCCTTTGTAGGCTCATGGGCAAATTTGTGTTTGGAGACAGGGAGCCCCCCGCACCTCAAGTCTTCAGGGCTTGATGCCTGTGGCCTGGCTCTGTCTGCAGCCTACAGAGGCCAGTCTCCTCAGTCACTGTTACACTCCTGGCTCAGACCTTTCCCCAGGTCCCGCCAGCCTCCCTCGGCCTGGGCAGAGCTGAGAAGCTCTGTCCTGCCACTCTGTGCTTTGGAAGGAACATTCTGGGCTGCGGGGCTGGTGGGGGCTTTGGGTGCAAGAGGGCAGGATCTTCCGTGTAATGTGACAGCGTTGCGGCCCACCTCGGGACTCTGCCCAGGTCTCTGCTGGAGAAGGAGCTGGAGTCCGTGGGCATCCGCCTTAACAAGCACAAGCCCAACATCTACTTCAAGGTGAGCCCTGGTGTCTGTGGGCGGTGCTTTCCCTTGGTTGGCTGGTTGTTAGCGACTCCTTCCTCTCCCCTCCCACAGCCCAAGAAAGGCGGCATCTCCTTCAACTCCACGGTCACACTGACTCAGTGCTCCGAAAAGCTGGTGCAGCTGATCCTGCACGAGTACAGTATCCTTCCAGGGTATGAAGGGACAGTCCCAGGCGCTTCCTGTGTCTCTGTGTCCCAGGCTCTCCTGACAGCACTGTGGCAACCAGCTCCTGCTGGCAGGAGAAGGAGATGAGGCCGACACACCGTGGTGGACCTGGGAGCACACCACAGAGGGGCTGTGGTCAGGGCCCCAGGTAGCGGAGTCCCGCCCCAGGGAGGGTGCAGTGAGGGTCCTACAGCTCGGGACCGCCCCTGAGGCACTTGGAGGTTCTGGCGTTTCCGGTTCCACTGTCTAACTCAAGATACAAATGGGTGGGTTTTTTGGCCCCCCCTGCTGAGCTCAGGGCTTACTCCTGGCTGTGCTCAGGAATCACTCCTGACAGGGCTGGGGATTGAACTCGGTAAGACAAGCGCATTCCCTGCTGTACTATCGCTCTGGCCCATGGGTGGATATTTTCATACACTATGGTTCTGCTGGGGTGGGGACAGCAGGAGCCAGAGGACACTCTTCTAAAATCTTGGGGGAAACCTCACAAGCAGATCCTGAGGCCCCTTCCCTGACATTTCGGAGCCTCCCAAGGGCCAAGTTACTGCCAGGCACAGGTCATCCTTAATTCAGGCCCCCAGAGATCTTCAATGCTGAGGTGCTCTTCCGAGAGGACTGCTCCCCAGATGAGTTCATCGACGTGATTGTGGGCAACCGTGTGTACATGCCCTGCTTGTATGTAAGTGGAGCTGACCCCCCCGTGCCCATATGTGTGTGGTAGGTGGAGAGAGGCCTCTCCACAGGCAGACGCTTCTGCAAATAAGGGAGAGCCTGAGGCCAGTGTCCCCTCCCCAGCCTCCACCCCCATCACCTTCTTAAGTCTTGACAGACATGTCTAGCTTGGTGCTGGGGTTCAAGCCCAGCCTCTGGGGTGCCAGCAGCTCCAGGCCTCTCAGTCCTTATCTGGGGACACTGGTTGCATCGGCCCCCACCCTACAACCTCAAGTTCTTGACTGGCCCATAGCAGGAAACTTAGGAGGTGAGAACTGGGTGTTTTCCTGAACTTCTTTGTTCCTCTTCTTCCTACCCTCACTGTTTCAATCCCAGGTTTACAACAAAATTGACCAAATTTCCATGGAAGAAGTGGACCGCCTGGCCCGAAACCCAACAGTGTTGTCATCAGGTGAGGCTCCTGGCCTTGCACTGCTCCGTGTCCTTCCTCCTTGTGGCCTTTGACCAATCTACCAGCCGGGCAGATCTAGCCCCCTCAGTGAGACTCGGCCAGAGACACCTTCTGGGCCTCATCTCCCCTGAACCAGTGTGGGCAGGACAGGCGCAGGTTAACTTTGGGAAACTGGTCAGGAATGGTTGAGGGTCCCTAGCTTTGTAGTTGTGTCTCCCAGAAGACCCTGAAATGTCCACTCCTGGGGGCCGGAGGGATAGCCCAGCGGGTAGGGCATTTGCCTTGCACGCGGCCTGTGTCGGCCTGGGTTCGATCCCCGGCATCCCATATGGTCCCCCGAGCACCGCCAGAAGTAATTCCTGAGTGCAAAGCCAGGAGTAACCCCTGAGCATTGCCGGGCGTGACCCAAAAAGAAAAAAAAAATGTCCACTCCTGATGCCTTCTGGAGACAGCTCTGTCACCACCAGGCAGGAGGATGGAGCCCAAGTTTCCTGCAGTCTGCCCAGGGTACACTGACTGTCACTCCCCACCAGCCTGTGGGTCCTTTTAGAGTGGACAGATTTGTGTGTTCCACTGAGCTGGTTTTTCAACTGGACCAAGATGCTCAGAGCTGGGGTTGGGGTGACTATGTCAGTGACAGGAAGAGGTCTTGGGCCTAAGCGTAAGGCCATCTGGCCCAGTCAGGTGCTCAAGGGGAAAGGCACATCAGCTTCTGCGCACAGTCCTCCCAGCAGCCTGCATTCTCCTCAGCAGGAACGTATGGCCAGTGAGTGCCCCCACAGAGCACAGCTGTGACCAGGAGAAGGGTTGCGCACTCTGGGGCATGACCACAATCCATAACTCAAAGGGTTAAACTTATCAAAGCTGCAGGCGTAGGGTCTAGAGAGAGATAGTACAGCCAATAGGATGCTTGCTTAGAAGATGTGGCTGACCCAGTTTCGATCCTCGGCATCCCCTATGGTCCCCTGAGCAACCACCAAGAGTGATTGCTGAGCAGAGACAGGATTAAGCTGAGCATCGCCAGGTGTGGCTCCAAAACTAAGAAAATAAAAACAAAACTGTAGACATGGTCCCCACAGGGTACCAGCTGGGCCACACCAACCTGGGTGCCTTGTCCAGCTGGAGGGAGACTCCCCTCTACCCCTAGGCCTGGACCCACGCCCCCTGACTGATCGTCTCCCCCTGCAGCTGTGGCATGAAGCTAAACCTGGACTACTTGCTGGAGATGCTCTGGGGAGTATCTGGCCCTGACCTGCATCTATACCAAGAAGAGAGGACGTGAGTCGGGCAATGTGGGGCCTAAGAAACTGGCTCAGCCTCCCTCTCCCTGCAGCTAGCACAGGGCCGCGGTGGGTGGCAGTTGGAATCCTGGACTTGAGTTTTACTTTGGTTACTCTCCACTAAGGTGGAGTTGTAGAACGTAGTATAGGATGGGTAGCGAGGGTACCTGGCACAGAGCCAGGGAAACGTAGGGCCCAGGCTGGGGCGGGAGGGCGTCTGTGCCCTTATGGAAGGCGCATAGAAATTAGGGGCTATGACCATGCCTGACTGCTCTGCCCCCGGCACCCCCATCTCTCCTGTGCAGAGAGGCCAGACTTCACGGACGCCATCATCCTCCGCAAAGGGGCCTCTGTGGAGCATGTGGTGAGTGGACAAGGCCTACCCTGACCGGGGAGGGGGTGCTGACTGTGGAGCTGAGCACCGTGGGTTGCCTCTTGAACCCTTTCCTGGCAGAGAGGGACACTGCCCCTCTTCACTGGCAGTTGGGCGTGGGGAGGCATGTGGAGCAACAGGGTGCTGCCTGATCTTGGTGTCCAGTGACCGAGAGCTGCGGGAAGGTGGTGCTCCAAGTTTTAGTCTCCCATGCCCCTGGGGGTGCCAAGTCATTGATACCTGCTGCCTGCCTGGTCCCGTTTTTTTCTGCAATGTGGCCTGCCCTCTCTACTCCCATATCCTAATACCCTGAGCCCAGGGGTGGCTTCCCATGCCACACGCACACTGTGCCTCAGCTCCTCCAAAAGGAACCCCCTGCTCCAGATGGAAGAGCAAGAGTGAGCAAGAGAAGGTGTTCTGGGAACTGCAAGTGCAAAGGCCCAGTGGCAGGAGCCAAAGTGGGGGATGCTGCTGTTGTCAGCTGGGGTTTGGAGGGTCAGCGGCAGCATGTGCGAGCCAAAGTGGGAAGAGGTCGGCAGGTTGGGGGGGAATCTGAGGGTCGTGCTGCAGAGCCTGAACATCAGAGGCCTCCTACGGGCCTCTCCCCAGGGCACCTCTGCTCCTAGGTGCCATGAATGCTGGTAGGGAAACCATTGGGATTACGGGCATCACCCAGAGGACCTGGTGGGGCCCTTGAGTGATGGGCACGGTGACCTCCGAGGAGTCGGTTGCAGGGTAAATAGTGTCTCCTGAAATGCTTGACCTCAGTATCAGACGGCGGGGCACAGAGGGGCCTCAGTGTTTGACGGCAGGACACGGAGGGGCCTCAGTGTTAGACAGCAGGGCACGGAGGGGCCTCAGTGTTAGACGGCGGCCGGGGGGCCTCAGTGGGGCCGGAGGGGCCTCAGTGTGGGCCGGAGGGGCCCAGTGTTAGACGGCGGGCAAGAGGGCCTCAGTGTTAGACGGCAGGACACGGAGGGGCCTCAGTGTTAGACGGCAGGACACGGAGGGGGCCTCAGTGTTAGACAGCAGGGCACGGAGGGGCCTCAGTGTTAGACGGCAGGGCACGGAGGGGCCTCAGTGTTAGACGGCAGGGCACGGAGGGGGCCTCAGTGTTAGACGGCAGGGCACGGAGGGGCCTCAGTGTTAGACGGCAGGGCACAGAGGGGCCCCCAGTGTTAGACGGCAGGGCACGGAGGGGCCTCAGTGTTAGACGGCGGGGCACGGAGGGGGCCTCAGTGTTAGGACGGCAGGGCACGGAGGGGGCCTCAGTGTTAGACGGCAGGGCACGGAGGGGCCTCCAGTGTTAGACGGCAGGGCACGGAGGGGCCTCAGTGTTAGACGGCAGGGCACGGAGGGGCCTCAGTGTTAGACGGCAGGGCACGGAGGGGCCTCCAGTGTTAGACGGCAGGGCACGGAGGGGCCTCAGTGTTAGACGGCAGGGCACGGAGGGGCCTCAGTGTCAGACGGCAGGGCACGGAGGGGCCTCAGTGTTAGGCGGCAGGGCACGGAGGGGCCTCAGTGTCAGATGGCAGGGCATGGAGGGGCCTCAGTGTCAGACGTTCTCCGGCCCTCTAGAAATGCTTTTGCTAGCCTGACCTGGGTTCTGCCCCTAGAGAATTATAGCCAGACTAAGGCACATGGTTTCTGAACACTGTCCGGAAAGGTGTTGGACCAGGTAGCAGCAGAGGCAGCATCTCCTGCTCTATCCACTTGTCTGTACTCACCCAGGCAGCACCAGACAGCCTGGGGTCCACATTCTCAGGAGAGGCCCACCATCCTCCCGAGTCAGTTCTTACTAACCCCTAGAGTTCCAGGGCCTGTGGCTGTCCTGGGACAGGGACGGCCCTGAGGCTTATGAGAGATGTGATGTGTGCGGTGGGTGGTGAGAGATGGTGGGAGGGGCTCATGCTTGAACATTTGCTGCCCCTCACAAAGGGCCTCTGTTGGGGCTGTTGTTTAGGCAGATGGGTAAGGAGGCACTGACAGCTGTGGGTCACATTCCTACCTGGGGGCCACAGCCCTGAGGCAGACCTAGAAATAGCATGAGGACATCGGCTAGGATGTTGTTGGTTTTTTTCCTTTTGGGTCACACCCAGCAATGCTCAGGGGTTACTCCTGACTCTGCACTCAGGAATTACTCCCTGACGGTGCTCGGGGACCATATGGGATGCTGGGGATCGAACCCGGGGCGGCATGGGCCGGCCGTGTGCAAGGCAAACGCCCTACCCGCTGGGCTATCGCTCCAGCCCTCGGCTGGGATGTTGGCCTGAGCATGGGCCAGCAGGGTACCCACCTGGGGCTAGGATGGAACCTCAGCCTGCTCTCTGGCTCTCCCTGTCCTCCAGTGCCACCGCATCCACCGTTCGCTCGCAAGCCAGTTCAAGTACGCCTTGGTGTGGGTGGAGTCTCTGGGTAGGGAGGCAGACGCCTGGGGTCCGACCCAGCACAGCCCCTGAGTTCCATGGCAGAGCGGGGTGTCCACCCCTTTGTGGTGTCCCGGTTCTTCCCTCTGAAGGCCAGCATGCGCTTGGCGGCGTGTGTGTGTTCTGCATGCTGAGCAGGGTTGGGTTCAAGGTTGGCCAGCACGTGTGTCCACCCCTCTCTGCGGTGTCCCAGTCACTCCCTGGGGCAGCCTGTGGGGGTGGGGCTCTGCATGCTGAGCAGGGAGGGGTCCTGCTCATGGGGCTCACGGATGGCCGTGGCGCCAGAGAGTCCTGGGCTCTGAGGCTGGGGCTCCCTCTTAGACTTGCATTTACCCCCACCAGGCACACACACTTTATGCCACTAAAAGCGTCCGTGCCTGGGTGTGTGTGCCAGCTGATGAGGTCCTTCTTGCATTTCCCCCTCAGGGCACCAGCACCAAGTACAGCCCACAACGGGTAGGCCTGACCCACACCATGGAGCATGAGGATGTCATCCAGATTGTCAAGAAGTAGGGACTCCTGCTGCCCCCCACCCGTCTCCATGGGGCGCTGGACCTGATGGGAGCTGCCCAAGCCCAAACAGGAGAAAATACAAACCTACGCCACAAAGGGGCCATGGAGCATCTCCTGTTGACAGAAGTTTCTTCAGCAGGCCGAGGTGAAGAGTGTCGGGGCAGAGGGCGAAATGGGGTATTTCTACCGAGGGCATCGGATGGGGGTTCTGAGGCTAGAGCTCTGAGTCTGAGCCCCGTGGAGGAAGCTGCCCCACCTGCCCCTCGGAGCCTCCCTTCAGAGACACGGCTGGCCACGGCCGGTGCACATCAACCTGCCTGATGCCCAGGAGATGATTGTTATTGCTCTGGGGGGCACCTTAGCCCCCGCCCCAACCCTGCCAACTTCCCTGGCACTCTGTGAAGGGGCTACCCAGGATGAAAGACCGGCTTGGCAGAAACCAGAGACCAGTGGCTTTAGGCCCAGCGCCTGCCCTGCACAGCTCAGCCCCTGTAAAGACAAGTGAACTATGGAACTTGGGTTCTTTTTGTTTTTTTCCTCTAAGCCCCTTGATCTCTCTCTCTTTTTCTCAAATAAAAGACAAAAATAAATAAAAAAATAAATAAAAAGACAAAAATGATTCCTGATCAGGCCAAGGGAGAATTTGTATGTATTTGCTGAACTCAGTTGCCAGATTTGTCCAGGCTAAGCCTAGTGAGGAGAGGAATCGAGCAGGCCCAAACCTGGGGTCAGGGAGATTGTAGGGGTGGGGTCTTCCAGAGCTAAATCTGCTGTGGAGGGCTTGCAGGGGGTGGTGGGCCCCAGATACAGCACTCCCAAGGCCAGGCCTGACTGCCAAGGTAGGTGAGGAGATTCTCAACAGGGTGACAGCTTCAGGAGGCAGGAGGGGCCTCAGCTGGTACCAGGATGACAGCAGGGGTTCCTGGGCTGGGCCGCACAGTAGCCACCCTCCCGAATTTGTCACTGCAGAGCTGGGATTTGAGCCCCAACCAGAGACTGCTGAGCAGGAAAGGTTCCCGGTGAAAGCCTAGCCTAAGATGAGGAGAAACCGGTTCTGGTTCTACGAGGCTGCTAGAGATGCTGGGCCGGAGGGGGGGGGAAGCACCCACTGCGGCCGTGTGGGCCAGGCTGGAGTGTGGACCTGGACCGCTGGGGATGTCTGTGCCAGGCTGGAGTGTGGCGCAGGGCAGCTGGGGTGTGGAGTGGGTTCGCTGGGGCTATGGGCCAGGCTGGAGTGTGGGGCGAGGCTGCTGGGGGTGTCCAGGTCTGGAGTGTGGAGTGGGGCTGTATGGGTCAGGCTGGAGCATGGAGTTTAACTGCTGGCGGGGGGTGTGGGCCAGGCTGGGGTATGGAGCAAGGCTGCTGGGGGGTGTCTGGGCCGGGCTGGAGTGTGGAAATGGGGCTGTGGGTCAGGCTGGAGGCGTGGAGTATAGCTGCTGGGAGTGTCTGGGCCAGGGAGTGTGGAGCGGGGCAGCTGCTCGGCTCTGCAGGCTGTTCCCTGCTCCTCTGTCACCTGCTCCAGCTCCTTTCCAGAGACAAAACAGGAATAATAGACTTCATCAAATATGCATGGCCCCAGGCAGCTGGCGTGGTGGGCTGGGCCTCCCTTCCTGCAATGATGAGCTGCTCTGCTGAGCCAGCCATGCTCCTGGGGCCAGCCACAGGACCCCCCATTAAGCAGTATGCGGCTGGGAAGCAGGCTGCAGAACCCAGGTAAGGAGACCCTGACCCTGGACTCTTGGGTCTGCCCCTAGCACCACCCCTGCCCTGCCCCTAAGGTTGCTGTGGACAAGGCAGAGGGCAACTGGTCTTTTTTTCCCCAGAGCTTCAGAGCCATCTTGAGGCCTCAGTTTATTTTTTTTTCATCTATAAAATGACGTGAAAACCTGCAGCCTTCTTGGCAGTGGTGATGCCCAGACAGCCCAGTGGCTTTCCCTAACCACTTTCTCGCACCAGGCTGGTGTGGTCTAAGTGAGAGTTAGGTCTGTTTCTCTGCCCCTTCCTGCCTCTCAGGTAAGTGGGAGCCCTGGGTTTTGTCCTCAAGTTGTCTGGGAAGGGATTAGCCGAGTGTGGGTGTTCTCAGGCTGTGTGGACTTGGGCCACCATATCCCACCCTGGAGAGGCTGGCGACCTGGGAGTGGTCTGTCCACAGATTCACTACTTCAAGTCTGTGTTGAGTCCTTGACCTTTTGTTGGGAACCAGAATCGAGTCCTAGCCCAGGACTGCTCTCTCTGCTCCCCCTCCTGGAGGTGCTTTGCCCCATGATTACCCTGGAGCTTTGCTCACTTCATTTCAACAGGGATCAATCTGACTCAGTTCTGGGTCCTCAAAGTTGTCCGGATTTCCCCAAGTATAGTCACCATCAGTTCCTGCTGCTTCAGGTCCCTGTTTGGGCACCAGTTGCCAGGGACCAGGTAAACAGTCTGAAGCAGGGATGCCCTGACGATTAAGGAAAGAGAAATGAGAGAGAAAAAAAACTCACAGGCAAGGGGCTAACAGTCTCATGGACTCAGAGCCCTGACTGGCCTCCATGCAGTATTTATTAGAGCCAGTAATAATCAGGAGAATAGCAACATTCACCCGGTGTCTTGATCTGTCTCCAGGCTTTATGCGTCAGGGTGTTATCAGGCATGTTTAGCATGTAAAGGGATTTCCCCACAAGCAGAGACAGCATGTATGTTTAGCATGTAAAGGCTTTCCCCTAGAGCAGACACAGCACATGCTTCACATGTAAACACTTTCCCTGGAGCAGACACAGCACGTATGTTTAGCATGTAAAGGGCTTTCCCCAGAAGCATATACATAGCACATATGTTTAGCATGTGAAGGCTTTCCCCAGAACAGATACAGCACATAGGTTTTGCATGTAAAGGGCTTTCCCCTGGAGCAGACACAGCATGTGTGGTTTGCATGTAAAGGCTTTCCCCAGATATCATGTATGTTTAGTATGTAAAGGCTTTCCACGGAGCAGACAGCACGTATAACATGTAAAGGGCTTTCACCGAACAGACACAACACATTTAGCATGTAAAGGCTTTCTCTGGAGCAGACACATGTATATTTAGCATGCAAAGGCTTTCACCAGAGCAGACACAGCACGATGTTTAGTATGTAAAGGCATTCCCTGGAGCAGACACAGCATGTACAGGGCCCTGCCGGCGGCAGCATTCTCACACTGGCCTCCAGCATTCTGACTTGTGGTTGCCTATGTCCTCTGTGGTCAGAGGCTGTGCTGTCCACCTGTGTGATAGTGAGGGACCCTCAAACTGCACTCAGCCTGGTCAGTGTGAACTGCCAGAGAAACTGTCCTCACTCCTTTCACATGAATACTTGCTCATTGACTCTCAAGATACCACTTGGCTCAGCCCCGGGAACAAGCTGGGAGGACTTGCAGTGTTCATGGCCCAGCATCTCCTCACAGCACCCGTACCCCCTGTGCAGGTCTCTGGACCCACACTGCCCTCGCCAGTCCCACCTGAAGCTACTGTCTCTAGGAACCCCATCCTGGCCACGGTCCTCTCCATGTGGAGGAAGCCTAGAAGGCCATCTCGACCTTCACATCCACCGGGATTCAGCCTTGGATTTCTCCTGCCTTGTCCTGTTTTATTTTGTTTGGGGGCTGCACCCAGCTCTGCTCAGGGGGTGCTCCGCGCTCTTCATTCAGGAATCACTCCTGGCAATTGTGGGACCATATGGGAAAAATGGGGATAGAACCTAGGTCGGATAATGCAAGGGAAGTGCCCTTCCTGCTGTTCTATCAGTCTGGACCGTCACTGTCTTGACCTGTCCCACTGAGGCGCCAACTAAACTCTTACTTTGCCTGCTCTGTTATGAACAGTTAGCACAGGCAGGACTCGGGAGCATAGACAATAGATATTTTCTCATTTCTGGAGGGTAGAAGTCTGAGTGTCAAGGGGTTGGTTTCTCCTGAGGACTCTCCTTGACTTCTAGTTGGCTTCTTCTCTGCTGTGTTCTCATCTGGTCTTTTTTTCCTACTGGAAAAACTGCATTGCCTTGGAATATATTCCCTGTGGTCAATACCCTTCCATGGCTTAGCTTCCCCAGGCCAGCACCCTCATCCACCTGCCCTCTCCTGCCTGCCATCAGAATAGCTCAGCCTGACGCTGCCACGCAGACACTGCTGACCACGTTGATAGGCAAGTCCAGAGGGCAACTGGCTTCCTCGCAGCTGCTCTGTCTCCTTTCCATTGCTAATTGCCAGTCAGAGGCTTCTCCCCCAGCCTCTCCTAGACACAGTCCCCCAACTCCATCTCAGGACTGGAGTACAGCAGAGAGGACATATACCTTGCATGCAGCCAACTCTGGTTTGATCCCTCCATCCCACACAGGTGGACCCCAGAGCCCTCCAAGAGCGAGCCCTGAGTGCAGAGCAAGGAATAAGCCCTGAGCATCTCCAAGTGTGGGCCCTCCTAGGAAATAAATGGGTTTCTTCTACATACATGTCCCTTAGTTTCCCACACCCACCTGCTGCCACACCAGCCAAGCCCCGAGGGTCCCGGGCACCCCCTTGTACAGCCCACCTGCGGCATCTAGACTCACTGCTGTTTCCGCACACTCCTCACTACTGCCCCAGACCAAACCGCTGTCTGCTCTCGCTCTGCTCCCATTGTTAACCCCTCCCTGTCCTCCACAGCATGGTGACCCAAAAGCTGTCACTAAACTGCTTTGTAAGGGGCCGGAGCGGTAGTCCAGCGGTAGGGGCGCTTGCCTTGCATGCAGCCAACTCGGGTTCGATCCCCGGCATCCCATATGGTCCCCCAAGCACCGCCAGGAGTGATTCCTGAGCGCAGAGCCAGGAGTAACCCTGAGCATCGCTGGGTGTGACCCAAAAAAGGAAAAAAGAAAAAAAAATAAACTGCTTTGTAAGAAGCCATGTGAGGCAGTGGTTCACAGTATGGCCACAAACCAGGCTGCTGGGGCTCGAATCCTGTTTCAAGCCGTTTGGCCTTAGGCTCTATGAAGCGGGAAGAATTGTAGTGTGGTCGTCACCACACTACAAGATGGCTGACTCCATCTTTTGTGACCCAGGAATTCTGTCCAGTTACTTCTCCACTGGGGTTTGCTGTGAGTGTTCTGCTCTCCCCTCCAGCTCTGCATCTGTGAAACAGAAGAGTGGTACTTACCTTGAGACTGTAGCGAGCTGTTACAGGGAAGAACTGGGCACTGCGCCTAGCAATGCTGACTGTAGTGCTCTCTTGGACCTGACTCCATAGTGCCCAGGACTTACTCCTGGCTCTGCGCTTCAGGGATATGCTTCTGGCAGGCTTGGAGGACCATATGGATGCCAAGGATCAAACCTGAGTATTTTCATGCAAGGCAAGCACTTTAGGGGTCGGAGCTATAGTCCAGTTGGTAGGGCATTTGCTTTGTACACGGCCAACCCGGGTTCGATTCCCCCAGCATCCCATATGGCCCCCCAAGCACCGCCAGGAGGAATTCCTGAGCACTACTGGGTGTGACCCGAAAAGAAGGCAAGTGCTTTATCCCTGAACTATCATTCCAGCCCCTATTTTGTCATTTGTAACATCCCCATCTGGCCACGTTCAGTCAAAGGCACAGAACCTTGCGTTACTCCTCCCTCCTCTCAGGATGGAAACCAGCCTGCACAGATGCCTGGAACCCATCCCTGGCCGCTTTCCACACGTCCCACATCAGCCCACCCTCTCAGCATAGCTTGGCATGCCGTTCCCTCCGTTGGGAACTGCTCCCTTTCCCATGGGTGAGCAAATTCCCACCCTTCAGTCTTGGCTCCAGGCTGTTAACTCGAACTTCCTGGACTCCATCCTGGGTCAGCCTCTCTGCCACTATTTCTCAACCAAGGACCGTATGTGTCTCCAGGATATTCCTGGAGCCACAGTGAAAATCACATAAATGGAGGGTCCATGGCACAAGACTAGAGGGCCAGCAGTAGGACTAGGGCCACAGGAAGGAAATAAAAGGTTAGCAAAGGAAAGTCCATATTCGCTGTGCAGGCAGCAGCAACCACACTGTGACCCAGTAAATCTACACCAATACTGAGGAGTGAACGAGTGACTTGGGTGCCTACTGCAGACTGAGGCCCTGAGAAGGGGAAGCCCCTACTCCAGTGAAGTGGGGATACTTTTCCCACTGCCTGGAGCAAGCCTGAGCCTCAGAGAGCAAAACATCCCCTGCTGCCAGCGGTCAACCAGGTGCTCTCCAGAACAGACAGGTGGGACCAACCAGGTACCCTCCCAAAGCAGACAGGTGGGGTCAACCAGATGTCCCCCAGAGCAGATGGGTGGGGTCAACCAGATGGTCTCCAGAGCAGACGGATGGTGACCTCAGCAGCAGCAATAACTGCCATGGTGCATCCTCCGGGCAGTGCCCAAGTAGGCAAGATTGAGTGCCACGTACCACTGAGGAGCCACCGTAGCAGCTGTATGTCCCACCCAGACCCCAGACAATGGGGCCTAACAGACACCAAAGGCCGGTGCCACGCTCCCAGTGTTCTTCCCTGATTCTGAAAGCACATGGAACTTCTGAGGTGGGGAGGCAGTGGGCAGAGTGCTGCCCTTGAATGTGGCCAGCCCAGGTTTTATCCCAGCATCCCATATGCTCCCTACCCCCCGATCCCTACCAGGAGAGATCCCTGAGTAAAGAGCCAGGAATAAACCTGAACACTAGCGGGTGTTCGCCCCCATAGCCCCAAGGGGGAAATAAAACAAACATGCATTTCAGTTGCCAGGCTGTCAGTCACCAGTCACTCACACCCAGCTCAGTCTCTTCCAGGGTCCCAGCTTTACCCTGGAGGACACTGGAGACACCAGCGATGGGGTCCTGTCAGCTACTGTTGGCGACCAGGATGGACCACAGTGGGATTGTGGGTGGAGGCTGACAAGCCAGAGCTTAAGCTTTTTTTTTTTTTTTTTTTTTTGTGACTGCTATATGTTTGTTCTTTGAATCAAAAGTACACTCACATAAGGCAAACATTCAGTGGGTACACAGAGGCTTACAGCAGGATAAAGATTTTCAATTTCATGGGGCCGGAGCGATAGCTCAGAGGGTAGGTAGGGCGTTTGCCTTGCACGCTGCCAGCCTGTGCCGGCCCAGGTTTGATCCTCGGCATCCCATTTGGTCCCCCGAGCACCGCCAGGAGTAATTCCTGAGTGCAGAGCCAGGAGAAACCCCTGAGCATTGCTGGGTGTGACCCAAAAAAGCAAAAAAAAAAAAAAAAAAAAAGATTTTCAATTTCTGGGCTAGAGTGATCGCGACAGTGGGTAGGGCATTTACCTTGCATGCGGCTGACCCAGGTACGATCCCCCAGCATCCCATATGGTCCCCTGAGCACCATCAAAGAGTAATCCTGAGTGCAGAGCCAGGAGTAACCCCGAGCATTGCTGAGTGTGACCCAAAAAATTCATTAAAAAGCCACTAAAAACACACACACACACACATACACACGGTATAGCCCCCACCAAAATGTATAGTCTTTCCCCGTGTACGAGTAAGTGAAGGCAAATATTAATGTACAGTCTTAAACTACATACATATCACATACATATTCTTTGGAAAAGTCCGGCATATATAGTAATGTTCCCTGCCCCATGTGTTAGATCCTGAGGATGTGTCCTTAGCAGGATGGAACATGTCCTTCTGACTGCCATGTGGAGCTCCATGGGAAGGCCTGAGGGGTGGGGGGTGTTTGGACTCCATGGTGCTACGGACCAACCAGGGCAACACGGGGCAATACTTAAGGAACCATGTGGTATTGGGGATAAAACTGCAGAGCAAGGGGCCGGAGAGCCAGTACAGTAGGGAGGCGCTTGCCTTGCACAGGGCTGACCTGGATTCAATGCCCAATGTTCCACATGGTCCCCTGAAACCTGCCAGGAATGATCTCTGGGCACAGAGCCAGGAGTAAGCCCTGAGCATTTCCAGTTATAAAACTGTAAAGCACAAACCTTAATCCCTGCACTGCCTTTCCAGCACCCCACTTTCTTCCTTGGACCCCGTCCTCTAGATTCTGAGCATCCTTGGTCGGTGTCCTCAAGTCTACAGTTCACACACAAATGCATTAAAGGTCAGCTCTCTGCCCACAACTCACCTGACCCTGGCTCCTATTTGTCTTCCTCCCTGGTCTCATGACTTTTTATTTTGCTGTTTTATTTATTTTTTTTCCACCACTTTTAGACATACAATTGCAAGATGCTCATGTAGCGTTTTGGTTCTACAGTGTTCCAACACCCATCCCTCCACCCGAACCCATCTCCCATCACCAATGTCCCCACCTCCCTCCCCCTCCCACACCTCAACTACTTTGCGGGTTCTGTATGTCTTTTCTCTCCTCTCTCTCTCCCTCCCGCCAAACTTTCCTGCACATCATAGAATGCAGTACATCAAAGGACATAACTGTTTCCACTAGTTTGATGGACCCGCTCAGCTGACTTAGGGGCCTCATGGTCAGTGTCTGGACAGCGAAGGTGGCGGCTAGTATGGTGGGCGAGTCTCATCCGGCTGCTTCCAGGACCCCCAGAGGTGATGGGCCCACTCCCAAAACCCATCTGTCCTCCTGGGAGCCCCATGGTCAGCTGGGCCTGGGGAGAGCGGAGTTCCAGCTTCCCCAGCCGCATTTGAGACTGCATGCTATGGCTGGTCGCCCCAGGGCAGCTCCTGAGTGGGGGCCACCAGGCTCAACAAAATGGAGGGGGGAAGGGCCGACCCCTGACTCCATCTGACGAATTCCCAGTGATTCCCGCTTCTGGGAGCTGCCTACCTGGGCTCAAACTGGTTTTGCTCTGTTAATCTGGTCTTGAGGTAGCATCCCAGCATTCAGACAGCGAAGGTGGCGGCTAGTGTGGTGGGCGAGTCTCATCCAGCTGCTTCCAGGACCACCCCACCCCCAGAGGTGATGGGCCCTCATGACTTTTTTTTTGACCGGAGAGTTGCAGCCCCAAGGGCTCCAATCTTTCCCCGCCCTCTACCCTCCTCCCTGCAGCAGCCAGAGGGGCCCATTAATCACCCAACCGAATGCTAGCCTCTGCAAAAACTCCCAGGGCTCCAGCCTCAATCCTGTCAAATCCATTCCTCACTGGGTTCCCCTGTGCACTCACCCTGACCTCTGACCTCACCCCTGCTTCATCGCTCACTGCACTTTAGTCCCCCTTTGTTTTGCTGTTCCTCCTGTTGGGACTGACTCTGCCTGGGGCTCCCTCTCCATCTCGGGGCCCATGAACTCACCTCTCGGTAGCCCTCCTGCATCTGGATGCTGCATCTCACTTATTTCCTGTGGCTTTTACAGTGCCTCACCTCAAGTCAACTTCCCAGGGCAGGGGTTTTACCTGTTTCATGGTTTGTTTCTAGTTGAATTTTGGGCACACCGGTGCCTGGGGAAGATGACGTAGTAGTCAAACCCAGGGCTCCCACAGAAAGCATGTACTCTAGCCTTGAGCTAGCTCATTTCCCGCTTCACTGTAACTCCATGCCCCCAGTCTCGACAGTTCCTGGCATGCAGCAGGCTTTTCCCAAATACTTGGGAATACATGAGTAAACGAACAAGTAAACGCACAC
This sequence comes from Cryptotis parvus, assembly GCA_021461705.1. NCBI lineage: Eukaryota > Metazoa > Chordata > Mammalia > Eulipotyphla > Soricidae > Cryptotis > Cryptotis parvus. The sequence goes on along the minus strand of JAJIBD010013342.1, from coordinate 10,433 downwards.
TGACAAGGCAACCCTGAGGAGCAGGGCCACGGATGCTGAGGAACCCTAAGTGGGAGCTCCAGCAGGAACCCTGTCTGGGTGACCTCCGGATACCATTTGGAACAAGCACTGGGAGGCTGACAGACGAAGGGCTAGGGTCTCCAGCGTGTCCAGTGTCAAAGGAGGGCTCTCAGCTCAATTCCCAGAGGGCCCAGGCTTAGCTAAGCTCCCATCTCTACCCAGTGTCTGGAGTGGCTTCCCTTCCACGTGACAGCCTGGAACCCAGTGGACAGGGGTGGCTGAGCAAGGTAGGTCAGCTCTGGGCCCTTCCAGGTCTGGGTTCTACCTCCTAAATGGGATGACTTTGAGTCAGCCACTTCAGCTCTCTGAATCTTCATCTGAAGAGTGGAGTGGAAGGTTCCCGCCTCAAAGGCCTCATAAGAATCCCATGGTATAAAGCGATGCAGGTGCCGGAGCAACAGTACAGCAGGGAGGGCATTTCCCTTGCATGCAGATGACCCAGATTCAATCCCCGGCATCCCATACGGTCCCCCATGCACCGCCAGGAGTAATCCTGAGTGCAGAGCCAGGAGTAACCCCTGAGCATTGCCAGGTGTGACCCAAAAAGAAAAGGAAATTTTTTAAAAAAATTTAGGATCTCATTCTGGAAGCCAGCTCCAGGAGGGGGCAAGGACAAGCACCAGCGCCTCCGGGCTCCGCACAGCTCCAGGAGGGGCAGGGACAAGCGCCGCCGCCTCCAGGCTCCGCACAGCTCCAGGAGGGGCAGGGACAAACGTCAGCGCCTCTGGGCTCCACACAGCTCCAGGAGGGGCAAGAACAAGCGCCAGCGTATCTGGGCTCGCACAGCTCCAGGAGGGGCAAGGACAAGCACCGCGGCGTCTCTGGGCTCCACACAGCTCCAGGAGGGGCAGAGACAAGCGCCGCGGCGCCCGGCTCCACACAGCTCCAGGAGGGGCAGGGACAAGCGTTGGCATCTCTGAGCTCGCACAGCTAGAGGAGGGGCAAGGACAAGCGCCAGCGCCTCTGGGCTCCACACAGCTCCAGGAGGGGCAAGGACAAGCGCCAGCGCCTCTGGGCTCCACACAGCTCCAGGAGGGGCAGGGACAAGCGCCGGCATCTCTGGGCTCGCACAGCTCCAGGAGGGGTAAGGACAAGCGCCAGCCGCCTCTGGGCTCCACAGCTCCAGGAGGGGCAAGGACAAGCGCCAGCTGCCTGGGCTCCAAACAGCTCCAGAAGGGGCAGGGACAAGCGCCGGCATCTCCTGGGCTCTCGCACAGCTCCAGGAGGGGCAAGGACAAGCACCAGCGTCTCTGGGCCCACACAGCTCCAGGAGGGGCAGGGACAAGCGTCGGGCGTCTCTGAGCTCGCACAGCTCCAGGAGGGGCAAAGACAAGCGCCAGCGCCTCTGGGCTCCTACAGCAGCCACAACCCGGATAAAGGGAAGAATGAGCTACCTAGGTGGGAGAGGAGACTGGCTGTCTCCCCAGTGGGCCCACAACTGCTCCTGCCCCCTCACCCAGGAAGTGCCCTTTCTGCCCCTGGGTGATGCCTTTGATAGGCACTACCAACCCATGAGGACACCCCACAGGCTGCCAGGCACCTGATTCAAGGGAATCCTGGGAGAAGAACACAGACAAAGGGAGGAAAACAGACAGAATTAGTGAGAGACAGGAAGAAGCAGATGGGGCCCTGGACCTGTACATGCATCGCTCAGCCCTTGTCTGAGGAAGGGCCTCTGCCGGTCCCCAAGCCCTGTCTGAGGAGGGGCCTCTGCCGGTCCCCAAGTTCTGTCTGAGGAGGGGCCTCTGCCGGTCCCCAAGCCCTGTCTGAGGAGGGGCCTCTGCTGGTCCCCAGGACCTGTCTGAGGAAGGGCCTCTGCCGGTCCCCAAGCCCTGTCTGGGGGGGCCCTCCGGTCCCCAAGCCCTGACAGGGCCTCTGCTGGTCCTCAAGCCTTTGTCTGAGGAGGGGCCTCTGCCGGTCCCCAAGCCCTGTCTGAGGCGGGGCCTCTGCAGGTCCCCAAGTCCTGTCTGAGGAGGGGCCTCTGCCGGTCCCCAAGTCCTGTCTGAGGAGGGGCCTCTGCCGGTCCCCAAGCCCTGTCTGAGGAGTGGCCTCTGCTGGTCCCCTCAAGTCCTGTCTGAGGAGGGGCCTCTGCAGGTCCCCAAGCCCTATCTGAGGAGGGGCCTCTGCCGGTCCCCAAGTCCTGTCTGAGGAGGGGACTCTGCAGGTCCCCAAGTCCTGTCTGAGGAGGGGCCTCTGCCGGTCCCCAAGCCTTTGTCTGAGGAGGGGCCTCTGCTGGTCCCCAAGACCTATGTGGAGGAAGGGCCTCTGCAGGTTCCCAAGCCCTGTCTGAGGAGGGGCCTCTGCAGGTCCCCAAGCCTTTGTCTGAGGAGGGGCCTCTGCCGGTCCCCAAGCCCTTGTCTGAGGAGGGGCCCTACTGGTTCCCAAGCCCTGTCTGAGGAGGGCCTCTGCTGGTCCCCAAGCTCTGTCTGAGGAGGGGCCTCTGCCGGTCCCCAAGCCCTGTCTGAGGAGGGGCCTCTGCCGGTCCCCAAGCCTTTGTCTGAGGAAGGGCCTCTGCCGGTCCCCAAGCCTTTGTCTGAGGAGGGGCCTCTGCTGGTCCCCAAGACATGTCTGAGGAAGGGCCTCTGCCGGTCCCCAAGCCCTGTCTGAGGAGGGGCCTCTGCAGGTCCCCAAGCCCTGTCTGAGGAGGGGCCTCTGCCGGTCCCCAAGTCCTGTCTGAGGAGGGGCCTCTGCAGGTCCCCAAGTCCTGTCTGAGGAGGGGCCTCTGCCGGTCCCCAAGTCCTGTCTCAGGAGGGGCCTCTGCCGGTCCCCAAGTCCTGTCTCAGGAGGGGCCTCTGCAGGTCCCCAAGCCCTGTCTGAGGAGGGCGCCCTGCCGGTCCCCAAGTCCTGTCTGAGGAGGGGCCTCTGCCGGTCCCCAAGCCCTGTCTGAGGAGGGGCCTCTGCCGGTCCCCAAGTCTCTGTCTGAGGAGGGGCCTCCTGCCGGTCCCCAAGTCCTGTCTGAGGAGGGGCCTCTGCAGGTCCCCAAGCCCTGTCTGAAGAGGGCCTCTGCCGGTCCCCAAGCCCTGTCTGAGGAGGGGCCTCTGCCGGTCCCAAGCCCTGTCTGAGGAGGGGCCTCTGCCGGTCCCCAAGCCTCTGTCTGAGGAGGGGCCTCTGCCGGTCCCCAAGTCCTGTCTGAGGAGGGGCCTCTGCCGGTCCCCAAGTCCTGTCTGAGGAGGGGCCTCTGCAGGTCCCCAAGCCCCTGTCTGAGGAGGTGCCTCTGCCGGTCCCCAAGCCCTGTCTGAGGAGGGGCCTCTGCAGGTCCCCAAGCCCTGTCTGAGGAGGGGCCTCTGCCGGTCCCCAAGCCCTGTCTGAGGAGGGGCCTCTGCTGGTCCCCAAGCCCTGTCTGAGGAGGGGCCTCTGCCGGTCCCCAAGTCCTGTCTGAGGAGGGGCCTCTGCCGGTCCCCAAGTCCTGTCTGAGGAGGGGCCTCTGCAGGTCCCCAAGCCCTGTCTGAGGAGGGGCCTCTGCCGGTCCCCAAGCCCTGTCTGAGGAGGGGCTCTGCAGGTCCCCAAGCCCTGTCTGAGGAGGGGCCTCTGCCGGTCCCCAAGCCTTTGTCTGAGGAGGGGCCTCTGCAGGTCCCAATCCCTGTCTGAGGAGGGGCCTCTGCTGGTCCCCAAGCTCTGTCTGAGGAGAGGCCTCTGCAGGTCCCCAAGCCCTGTCTGAGGAGGGGCCTCTGCCGGTCCCCAAGCTCTGTCTGAGGAGGGCCCCTGCAGGTCCCCAAGCCCTGTCTGAGGAGGGGCCTCTGCCGGTCCCCAAGCCTTTGTCTGAGGAGGGGCCTCTGCTGGTCCCCAAGCCATGTCTGAGGAAGGGCCTCTGCCGGTCCCCAAGCCGCTGAGGAGGGGCCCCTGCAGGTCCCCAAGCCCTGTCTGAGGAGGGGGCCTCTGCCGGTCCCCAAGCCCTGTCTGGAGGAGGGGCCCTGCAGGTCCCCAAGCCCTGTCTGAGGAGGGGCCTCTGCCGGTCCCCAAGCCCTGTCTGAGGAGGGGCCTCTGCCGGTCCCCAAGTCCTGTCTGAGGAGGGGCCTCTGCAGGTCCCTAAGCCCTGTCGGAGGGGGGGCCTCTGCAGGAACCCATTTCAGAGTTGCCGCAGAGCTCTAAAGCCATCTGGAGCAGGAAGTCAGAAAGCGACAACAGCAGAGTCAGAGCCTCTGCTCCTGGGTCTCCTGTGGAAAACATAAACGACCAAAGAACTGGCTACAGGACCAGAAGACAGAAAAGCTGAGTTAGTCAGAGCCTATTGTTCCTGGAGGCAGTCTTTGACCCCTGAGCTCCTGAGATGTTCCTTTATCCTAGGGCAGAAAGGAGAGGAGAAATGGTTTAGAGGCCTGAGTCTCAGCTGCTGCCCTGGGTGCTCTCCCAGCCCCTTCACGAAACTGTTGGTGTAGATTCTCACCTGCCAGTCAGGCAGTAGCCACCTCACATACCCCCTCCAGGACGCTTAGGAAATAGCTCAAAGGGCGAGAACACTTGTTTTGCATGCAGGAGACCTGATTTGATCCAAACCCTGCATGGTTCCCCAAATACTGCCAGATGCAAGCCCTAAGCACTGGAAGCTGCCCCTGAGCACTACCAGGTGTGGCCCCAAACCAAAACCAAGAGGGGCCGGAGCGATAGACCAGGGGGAGGGCGTTTGCTTACCCGCTGCAGACCCGGGTTTGATCTCCAGCATCCCACATGGTCCCCTGAACACCACCAGGAGTAACCCCTGAGCATTGCAGGGTGTGACCCAAAAAGCAAAAACAACCAAGCCAGAAAAGTGTCCCTTTGAAGCTCTCAGCACATGGAGGAGAGCAAAGGGTCACATGGGCACTGCATTCTCAGCTGGGCAGAGACCAGGGCCAGGCAGGGACCTAAGATACAAGCCATACAGATGGTCTCGCCAACCATTGCTTCCTTATCACACTCCACACACGCTACGCACAAGCACTCTCTCTCCTGCAGATAAGAAAACAGGCTTCCTGAGGGCCATAGACAACAGCAGCGCTAGCCAGGCATCAGAGCCAGGCCTCGCCTACCCTCTGCTTCTGCCTCTCCAGTCCCTGGCATCAGTCTCTTCCGCCCCTGGGGCTCTTCCCTGTCTGCCTCCAGAACCTGCAGCCTGGTTCCCCCAGTGCATTATTCATTCTCCTGAGCCAGTCAGCTCTGATTACACTGACCGCAGCATGGGGCACCTGCCCTGCCTGGCTCCTGGAAGGTCCAGGGCTCTTCTCCAGGCCTCCTGGTGGGTTTTGAACATCCCACCCTAGCTCAAGAGTAGGGATTCTGTTTCCCACCCGGACATAGTGGGTGGTTGGGGGCAAGTGGCTGCCCCTGGATGAGGCATGGCGACTTCCCTGCCAAGTGGTAGAGACCCAAGCCCCCATTTTGGTGGGCTGAGCCCACCTGCAGGGTAAGAGGCGCTCTGTGTGTGGTGTAGTGGTGGTCCTGACTAGTGTCGGCCAGAAAGTCCACAGTGAAACGCTAAGATCAACCTGGACTCCCCAGCCCGACCTGGCCCAGCGCCCCGACGCAGTAAACAACACCACACACTTTCCACCACCCGCTGAAGGTGAAACCCAAGGCGGGTCTAAAAGGAAATGAATTATGGATCCACCCTCTCGGAATCTGAGTTCGGCCAGAAGGTTGGCTATCCCTCCCCAGGCCACTCGGGCCAGTCTGCTTGGAGTCTGAGGAGGCCGCATGTCCAGCCGCCTCACGGAGACCCAGCAGGTCCCGTGTCTCCAAGGCCCTTGAGCCTCGTAACACCGGCCCGAGGCCTGGTGCGGGGGAGCTTCCGCCATGGCGAAGGAGGAGGATGACGAGAAGAAAGCCAAGAAGGGGAAGAAGGGGAAGAAGGCTCCAGAGCCGGAGAAGCCCAAAAGGAGCCTGAAGGGGACGCCGAGGCTGTTCATGGGCTTCCGGACCGCACGCCCAAGATCTCCAAGAAGGGCCAGTTCGGAGCGCATCGGCTCTTCTTCTGGGGCCCTCCACACCGCCCGCAGAAGACCAAGCGCAAGAAGAAGGCGCGGACGGTGCTCAAGTCCACGTCGAAGCTCATGACGCAGAATGCGCATGGGCAAGAAAAGCGGCCATGAAGGGCAAGAAGCCGCCTTCATGGTCATCCGCTTCGCCGGGCCGCTACGGCCGCCTGCGGCCCCGCGCCCCGCTCCTCAGCAAAGCCGCCCACCGCCATCAACTGGCTCACCAAGAAGTTCCTCCTGAAGAAGGCCGAGGAGTCGGGCAGCGAGCAGGCCGCGCTGGACGCCTGGCTCAGCCGCTCGGGCTCCGCGCCGGCTCCCGCAGCCGCTGCCCTTCCTGTCGGGCCGAGATCCTGCGCCACGGCGGCCGCCTCCGCCGCTTCCCCGCAGCCGCAGCATCTACGCTGCCCGCGAGCCCGTGGGCTTCCTGCCCTTCGAGGACGAGGCCCTGCCCGGACACTGGGCTCCCGCAAGTCCCTGTAATGGGCTCGAGGGCTTTCAGGACCTGGGCGAGTACTACGACTACCACCGGGAGGGCGACGACTACTACGACCAGCGGTCGCTTCTACCAGTACGAGGAGCAGGAGCCTACCTGGGGCCTACGGCCCCTACAGCCCGGCCTGGCCGCCCTCTACGGGACTACCCGCGCGATGACCCCTACGACTACTACCACTCCCGACTATTACGGGCGCCCTTCTACCCCACCTATGGCTATGGCTACGAGGACTACGAGCCCCCTACGCCCCACCAGCCGGGTACGGATCTCCCTATGGCTACTACGACGGCTATGGGGATGAGGCGCATCTACAAGCAGCTACTACCTGGACCCCTACGCACCTTACGAGGCACCATACCCGCCTTACGACTCTCCCTTACGACGCGCGCCGCATTTTGATCCCTATGGCGCCACACCGCTTCCTACACCGCGCCCTACGGCGCCCCTACGGCCAGGGTGTGTGGCGGCGGCGGCGACCAGGCCATCTACGCGCCGGAAGTGCCCTACCTTTACCCTGAAGAGCCGCTTCAACCCCTGGGTGCCGCCACCCATCCTGTCACCCCACAACCCGTACGCTCACCCCATGGACGACATTGCGGAGCTGGAGGAACCGAGGAGGAGGTGGGCAGAGAGCGACCCAGCACGCCCTTCCGCCTGCCCAGCGCCGCCTTCTTCGAGCAGCAAGGCATGGACAAGCCGGCCAGGTCCAAGCTGTCCCTCATCCGCAGGTTCCGCCTTTCCCGCGCCCCAGGTGAAGCTGTTCGGGAAAGAGAAGCTGGATGTGCCGGCTGCCCCCTCCTTTGACATCCCTTTGCCCTTGGGAGATGCAGAGGAGGAGGAGGAAGAGGAGATGCCCTCTGTTCCCGCAGTGCCCTACGGCCACCCCTTCTGGGGGGTTCCTGACTCCGCGCCAGCTGCCACCTCCAGCGCCTCTGTCGGCCTTCGGGCGCCCACCGCGGACTGGGCTTCAGCCCAGAGTTCGGTCGCCCCGCCTCGCCCAGCCACCTCCCTGGCACGGTTTCTCAAGAAGACACTGTCGGAGAAGCAGCCGGTCCCACGGCCCCGGGGCAGCCAGAAGGCCGGGCTGGGCGGCCCGGTAGCGCGGAAGGCGGCTACAAGCGCCGCTACAAGCTGGCGGGCATGGACGCCGAGCGGCCCGGGACGCCTATCGTGCTACGGCGGGCACAGGCGCGGGCCCGCGAATAACAACAACTCCCACGGCGCGCCTGTGCAGCGCCCGCAACCACTCCACGCACTGGAGCGCCGCCCCGCACCGCGGCCCCAGCCCCGGGCTGCCACCCTTCTGCCAGGCTCGCCGCGCCACCACCCACCGCCCTGGGCAGCCCACAAGACGTGCCCCTCACGCCTCCGGCCAGCTGGTGGGCCTTGGAGCCCTCGCCTAGCGGCCCGACCTGCCGCCGGAACTGCTGCCCTTTCCCAGCCTCAGGCCCTCATTCCGCAGCTTTCGATGCCTGCCGGGCCCCTATGGCCTGCCCAGGCCCTCCCCGCCGGCGTCGCGCAGACGGGCCTGGACGCCCCGGCCCTCGCCCCAGCCCCGCTCAGGAGCCTGCCCGGCTTGGGCTACCGCCGCCCGTGGGGCCAGCGCCGCTCAGCCCTCCATCCGCTCTGCCCCTTCCAGCCTCCTTTTCGCCTCCCTGCTGCGCCGTCCGCACTCCGCAGTGGGAGCCCCAGCCTTCACGGGCTGGTTTCTGGGCGCTTGGGCTACCCCCGCCGCCAGTGCTGGGCTCCCCACGTCCCGCCTCACCGCCTCTGCTGGGCCTAAGCGCGAGGCGCTGCTCTCTCAACCTGCCGTCAGCGCCCCCGCACACGTGGCGCCGTCTCAGCGAGCCCCACCAGGGCCGTGAAGCCCCGCGTACGCCAACCCTTCCACCACCCTCCAGGGGCTGGCGCTCTGGCCCGCGGCTGCCCAGGAACCCCTGGAGAATCAGCCAGAGGACACAGAGACACCCTGGACAGTGCCACCGCTGGTCCCCAGCTGGGACGTGGGACATGCCTTCTGCTCAGCGGCCCTTCACCCTGGCCAGGAGGCCCCAGCAGTCGCCGAGGCTTTTCCAGGCGGCCCCAGTGCCGGAAAACCCCTTCCTCCAGCACGTGGGCCCAGTGCCATTCCCCCACTCCCCAGTCAGAAAACCCAGCCTCAGACTCCAACGGTGTCATCTTGGGTAGGCACCATGAGCCAGGTCCGGGACAGCTGGTCAAGTCCACCTGCCCTAGCCCAGAGAAGCCTGAGGAGATTACCCCCACCTCAAGAGGTGTGGAAGGGGCCTCCCAGACCCCAGAAGAGCCACAGTCCCCCAACCAGACACCCCCCAAGGATTCCCATCCAGAGCAAAAGGCACTAAGGCTCAGCCTCTCCCACCCACTGGCTGCGTAGACCGAACCAGGGCCTTATGGCCCCCATGGCGCCGCTGGGGAACACTGCCCAGTGCCCCTGCTCCCTTGGCACCCACTGGGACCCCAGCCCCGCTTCCCAAAGCAGGTACACGGCATCAGGCAGTCCCTGGCCGATTTGCTGTGGTCACACCCCAGGTGCAGAAGGTGTGGGCTCTGTTCAGAGAGTTGCTGCTGCCCCCGGCGGCCCCTCTGCAGCCACCCCAGACCTCAGAACCTGGCCCCAAGCCGGGAGCCTGGAATCTGCTCTGGTCCTGCCTCTGGCTGCGAGTAAAAGCCCACCGACCTTGTCTGCAAGGGACCCTCCAACCTTGAGTCCTGCAGTCTGGACCCTGGAGCCTCCTGCCGGCCCCAGGGGGAGCCCTGGGAAGAGATTGGTCTCAAAAGCTGGTGGAATAAGGTACGGGGGCAGTTGGGAGGGAAAACACAGTGCAAGTATGGGGAGGTGAGGGGCCCAGCCTCCCATGTGTAATTGGGGATTCTCAGGCTCTGGTCTCAGGGCTGGACTAGATGCTCACAGAGACAGACGTGGCAGAGCTGCTGGAAACTCCTCCTCCTCACTGTGCAAGAGGGATGCTTGTTCCTGCCAGGCTTTGGCCAGCTCTGCCCAATGCATCCTCTCAGCTGCCCCTCAGAGATTTCTGCTAAGTGCAAAACTGCAGGACTTGCCATCTCAGCCCATCTCCAGCCCACATCCTGTTAATACTTTCCTGTATATCTCCCACTGACCTGCCAACAAACTAGAACCCTCCCCTTTTCTCTCTCTGGGGTGCCTGTGTTAGGGCTGTCTGAGGGTTCAGAAACCAAGTTCTAGGTTCCCATTGCACTGAGAGAAACTGAGCTAGGGTCTGTTTGGGCCCTGGGTGGAGTGGGGGCCAAGCATCTTGTCTCTGGTGTGCCAAGCCCGTGCCTGGCTGCCATGCTCATGGTGGAATGTGAGCCCGCCGCTGAGTGGCCCTCGGCAGAGGGTGTTAGTCACCGGAGCCTCCCCTGGGATGCCTGGGGTAGGGGGCACACGGTACTGCACGCATTTCTCAGCCTGTGGACCATGCCCCATGGAGCAGGCAGCCAGCCGGGCCCTGCCATGGCGAACGGGCAGCCTGGCTGCTGGGGGGCCCCTAGTCCCGCGGCGGGTGCCTCAGTGCTGTGTGGGCTGCAGCATTGCGGGAGCAGGGCGCAAGGTGCCCAGGGGTGAGGGGCAAGGATGCCTGGGCCCTCCTTACCCTGGAATACGTGAGTGGTTGAATTATTTAGGGTTTGCAGCCACTGGCGCACGTAGGTTGGTGGGTGGGCAGGAGGCCAGACCTCAAGGGTGACACTCGCTGTGCCCTATTTAGCAGCCTAACAAACAGCAGCTCATAGGGCTCCCTCCTGGTGTTCCTTTCCTGGCCTGCTCAGGGTGGTGCCGGCTAGATCAGAGAGACTGGAAGGGCGGGAACGTGTGCTCAAAGCCACGCAGGACACACCCCTGCCCGCATGCCTGGGATGCATGATCAGGCCAACAAGGGAAGCATGTG
>JAJIBD010013341.1:0-21956 GCA_021461705.1 Cryptotis parvus | reverse complement strand
ATTCCCAGCATCCCATATGGTCCTCCGAGCACTACCAGGAGTAATTCATGAGTGCAGAGCCAGGAGTTACCCTGAGGCATTGCCGGGTGTGACCCAAAAAGCAAAAAAAAAAAAAAAAAAAGGATAAGAAAGTAGCAAAAACAATCAACTAAGCTCAATAAATAAAACAGTAGCACAGAAGGCTCAACACAGTAAACAGCTGAGTAAATCCTCAGCCAATGACTCTAGTGACCCAGTTGGAGATTTAACATCCATCAAAATTTTTCTTTCACTGAGTTTTTTATAATCCTATTAGCTATTTTCTTTATTTAGAGGTGACTACAACAGTATGCCACCAGCATGGCAAGCCTGGCAAGCTGCTCGTGTAGTATTTGATATGCCAAATACCAGTAACATTTATATTAGGTCATTCTCGTGACCTAATATAATGGTTTGAGGCTCTTTATGTTCCTGGAGCAAGCAGATGCCTTTGGGTTCTACTAGCATGAGACAGGACATATGGAGATTTTACTGGTGCCCGCTCTAGCAAATAGATGATTAACGGGAAGATAGTGATAGTGATAGTGATTAGCTATTTTGTTATATCAAGAAATATATATATATATTTTGTGCCTGCTAAGGAGGAAGACTGGAGGGACTGTGGAACTCGGGAAGATAATGGAGAGAAGCTCACAGTGGTGGTGGAACTGGTGTTGGAACATTAAAAGTCCAAAACAAATGTATCAGGAACAGCTTTGTAAACCAGGGTGTTTAAATAAAGTTAAGCGCATTTAAAAATAAATTGAAAAAGCTAGATCTACTCCATAACATGTGGAAGATATTTGAGAAATTCCTTTTACTCTTAGTTTGCTTACTCTTCTGAAACTGAGTTTAAGATCTTGTTATTAAAATTACAGCTATTCTCTCTAAAGCCCTTAGCACAGTAGCTCACTTTTAGAAGCCACTGATCTGAACCCAAACTGGCACTGTCTTTCTCTAACAAAGCAGTACCTCCAACTGATTTTTCACCTCTGCGATTATCCCACACATAGAACCTAAAGTATGATAACCTTGAACAATGAAGAATAAAAATAAATTCCTAATATGCTTGCTACAGAATACCTCAACAGTAACCTAATTTTAAATGTACGGGCTTTAAGAGAAAACTCCTTAAATAATCTCTGAGAAAAGCTCAAAATATCGCCCTGTGAACTTAACAGCAACTAAAAACTGCTACCGTTTTCCTATTTGAACACCCAAGAGAAAAAACAGGGTATTTCAGAGAATAGGCTTTCTGTTTCATCACCAGAGCCAAAGAGTTTGTTGGCAGCTCCAGTCAGGCAATACCAGATCTTATTAATGCAAACTCAAATCAGTACCTCATTCAACTCTTATTTCAAGATCTTGAGCATTAAAATTCATAAACCATCTCAGAGCTGAAACAGTCTCTTATTCTCATCAAGAATCATGCCTCAAATTTTTATTTCAGAAAAGTAAATATACAATTATTTCACTATCACTATCTTCCCGTTAATCATCTATTTATATACAATTATTTAGGACCTATAAAAAAGATAAAGTAGGTTCTGTCACTGTCACTGTCTTCCCATTCATCATCGATTTGCTCGAGCGGGCACCAGTAACATCTCCATATGACCTGTCTCATGCTAGTAGAGCCCAAGGGCACCTGCTTGCTCCAGGAACATAAAGAGCCTCAAACCATTCCATCAGGTCATGGGAATGAGGTCTATAATTGTTACTGGTATTTGGCATATCGAATACGACACGGGTAGCTTGCCAGGCTCTGCTTACGGGTGGCATACTCTTGTAGTCACCTCTGATCTCCAGCATTTATTGATGAACCGCGTGACAGCAAGCAGCCACGTGAGCCGGGCTGTGATAGGCTCGAGACTAAAAGGGAAAGTAGGTTTGTCTGAATGACTAAGTCACAGACTCACACTTGTAACTTTCGGTTAAATGCAGGCTTACATATTTTCAGGGGAGAAAAGAGGAACTCAGGTTTCCAGGGACCCCGGGGGACCCTCAGCTAATCAGTTGGCAGTTCAAAGCTATGCCCAATGCTTCTTGGAACCTGAAGTCGGTGCTTCTTAGACTCTGGAGGTGCCCTGGAAGCCCACCGGGTCTCCTGACCCTCCATAGCAACACCCAGAAGTGCTTAGAGGTCTCTAAGGCCATCCCTGCAGATGCTCGGGTGAGTGTGTGCGCCTGGGATTGAGTGAGGGTCAGCCGCACGCCACACCCACACCTGAGTCCTCGACTCTCTAGTCTCTGCACACCGAACTTTCTAAGAATTTCCTCCAAACAAACCTGTAACAGTATACAGGTCAAAGTATTTAGCAATAATCATAATTGTCTTTCTACACTGCTACTTGAAATAATTTTCTAAGTCAGAGTATGGTCTTAATGATATCTGAGAGCAAAAGTAGACTTTTTATGTATTTTTAAGTGCTAACTGAACTACTTTGTTTTATCAAATGTATTATAACACCTTAAAATTGTTACACTGCTTTAGCCATCAATAAAAGGTATTACTAAATACATTTTAAATATCAGTTACATATCATTTATAATATGGTAAAGAGAAAGTGTTTTTGGTATATTTTTTTCTGCTTATTTAATTTTAGTATCTCAAGAAACACATTTAAATATCCAAAAATTGAGAGGCCTGCAGATAGCAGAACTAAAACTAATTAAATTATATAAATATCTCCTGTCTACCGCCTGCCGATGCAGCCGGGCACTGCTGCCACACCTGAAACACAGACAGGAGACAGGCTTGTCTACACCCAGGGCTCTGGATGGTTGAAAAACACTGGGTCCCCTGGGATGAAGCCAGAGCCATGGCAGAGCCTGGCAAGCTACTTGTGGTATATTAGATATGCCAAAAACAGTACAATAATGGACTCATTCCAAACAAATGGAGACCTTACTGGTGCCCATTCGAGCAAATCGAATAACAATGGGAAGACAAGTGAAAAGTGATATAAATATCTATGATTGTTTTGAAAGATTCTGACTCAGTTGTTTCCATCTCAAGGTATGCTCTGGGGCTTCCATTCTGCCTAAAAACCACATTTAACGCTACTACCATCCCTATAATTGTTTCTCTAGCTCTACCAACTTCTCCTATCAAGGGTAGCTAATATGTTTAAACACACCGATGCCAGTGTGTACCACCAATGACTCACACAAGAGTGTGGCTTAACATAAATCGCAGATCCAGGATGAATGTATTAATTTAAATTTATCTTTGCTCCCCCAAACTAAATATAAAGTGGCTGTATGATTATTCTTTTAACTTTACAATTGGATAGTATTTGATATATACAAATTATCAAAATGTGTAAGGTCAACCGAGTGCCAACAGGGCAATGCAAAATCCTTCAAGAAGGACATGTGAGGCAGGTGTCTCAGTTCCTTCTCAATTCGCTATCCCTGTCAGGTGTATCTGCTCTCTTGGCCTTCACTACTATGCTGATATTTAAAAAGGTAATTCAAAACCTGTCACTGGATTTATCTCTTAAATGGTAAGTAGGGACGCCATCAAGTAATGCATTTAAGTATCTCTGCATGAAAAGTGCAGCATTCCCTGCTTTGTACAATCCTAACAAATACATACCTATGTCATATGCCAGGAAATCAGCAGAAAAACATTTTGCACCATTACTCAAGGAAGTGTCATTATGGGTATTTCCTCCAAAAATAAGCATAGCTCCATTGATAAGAACAGCTGAATGAAGATATCTGGCAAACCCACTTTCTTTCAAAATAGTCCTACAGGATAAAATTTAAAAACGCATTACAAAGGATAAAAGAGATCTCCCTGATTTTATATGTAACATATATATAAAGGGTGTAATCTGCATACAGAATTTTCACTGAAAATTGCAAAAATAACACAATTTAATCATTAATAACTAAAATGGCTTCTAAAGTTCAATAACTATTACATATTTGACATTTGCACTACCATAAAATACTTTGTGGGAAACACAGCATTAAATATAATCTAACAATTTATATTTTAGTTTTTCACTTATAAAATGCACTTTCCTCAAAATTACAGCACCTAAATTCCATGACCAGTAACAGCCAAAGAAAATAATAAAAAGATAAATGTGATAAATATATTCTAAATTGCATATAAACTATAGAGCCCACATGGATCCTGAATATACTTTTTAACCATTTACATAATAATAACATGAAAGTATCGACAGAACATTTAAAACATGATACATTTTCACAAATGGACAAAACTAAGTAACCAGCATCTAGACAGTTTGTAAAATATTACCACTGTTTTCATTCTAACAGCAATAGTTTGTGTTGCTCTCTTTTACTACAACATGAAATCACATCATCTGCATTTCTATAAGCAATCTTCGGCTCAAAATCGTTTCTGCAATACATCCATAGTGCATTATAACTGGAATCAGAACACATTTTTCAGGAACATTAAAATATCAATATAATTTTTAAAGTGTGACTGAGAAACACAGCTATAAATGTATTATTACAATCATATTTCTGAATAAAATGATATATAGTGAAGGTGCATGATTTTAGAAATCAGTACTTCAGGGGCCGGAGCGATAGCCCAGTGGGTAGGGCGTTTGCCTTGCACGTGGCCGGCCTGTGCTGGCCCGGGTTCGATCCCCGGCATCCCATATGGTCCCCTGAGCACTGCCAGGAGTAATTCCTGAGTGCAGATCCAGGAGTAACCCCTGAGCATTGCCGGGTGTGACCCAAAAAAGCAAAAAAAAAAAAAAAAAGAAATCAGTACTTCAAAAATATTCTAAAAAAAAACCTAATATGAAGAGACCCAGAAAACACACACACGTAAGTCCAGTAAGTATGACATGTGTGTGTGTGCGTGTGTGTGTATGGTAGTATAGAAGATATGAATTTTAACACCAATTAATGCTTAAAGACCATGGAGCTGACTTCCAGTGTCAGGAAATAAAACTTTAATTGGTAAAAATTATTTTGCGTGCTACTTAAGTTCTCACGAGAATTTCACCAAGAGCAGTAATAAATAGCCACTCCAGGATTTTTATTAGATCTCAGGAAGAATGGAACCAGCCAGCTACATGCTCTCATTCTCCCCCTAATGTACACACACACACACACACACACACACACACACACTCACACACACTTCACAAGACGGGAAGTTCAACCCCAAGCAGGTAAGTGGAAAACCCAGACAGAGCATCTTCCTCCTTGAGTGCCTGACTCAGGCCAATGTCATTAGCTATTAGAAGCCAACTGCAGCCCGCCTCAACCTCGCGAGCCCTGTTGAAGAGGTTCACGAGAGGCCTGATTCTCCCTCCCTACCATTCCCCACTCACAGGGGACTAAGATCACAGGAGCTGAGAAGTCTTGGTCCCATGTCACTGAGAGGGTGAGGGTACTTGCAGGGTGGCCGCTGGCTGAAAACTGCTGAGCTGCAGTACTTGTTCCAGTGGGAGTATCAGCAAAGGAAACCAGGGGACTTACCAACAGCATCAATGTCCATCTCTTACTCTTTCTTTCCTTTATTATTGCAGAGAAGCAAAATAATTTATGAGAGAAGAGAATGCATGAGCGGAGGGAGTGAGGGACAGAGAGAGAGAAACAGAGAGCAAGAGAGAGATAGATGAAAGAAAGGCTAAAGTAAATCCACGCCCTCTAAAATGACATGGGCAAGCCAGGATAGAATGCCATACAGCAGAGCTCTCCAAACTTCTACCCCTGTGGACTTCCCTCGAGGACCAGCGGTTATCACAAAGGCATCAGACTAAAGGCTTTCAAGCAGGCTCCAGCTATGGCCATGCATCACTCAGTGGGCTTGTCGTTGAAGACTGCTGCTATAAAGCCGTGATCATGCGCCCGGCCAGGATGTGGTGACCCCAGAGTAGAATGCCCCTTCTGTGACTGGTTTTCAGCAGGGCCCACCTGCAACCCAGCCTGCTGAAACTGGACACAGTGGTGCAGAGCTGGTGTCAGGTGCTCAGAGGCCGCAAGGCTCATGTCTGTGGAGCATCAAGGGATGACACCAGGAGCCGGCACGATAGCACAGCAGGGAGGGCGTTTGCCTTGCATGCAGCCAATCCGGGCTCGATCCCCGGCATCCCATATGGTCCCCTGAGCACCATCAGGAGTAATTTCTGAGTGCAATCAGGAGGAACCCTGAGCATAGTTGGGTGCAACCAATTAATTAATTAATTAATTAATTAATAAACCAGAGAAATATTATTGCATATGTAATTAAATGAAGATTCTCAAAATTCAAAGACCATCCTTAATATCTAGTGAATAAATGACAAGTATCCACTTTATTAAGGTAATAGAATTTTATTTTGAAAATATGAGGGAGAAAAAGGATGATGTGCTCAGACTAGAACGAGGGGAGACAAGAGTACGTATCTCAGGTTCGGAGAATGTACCTTAAAGCCAAATAAGGGAATCACATGGCTCAGGTTGAAATGCCAACAAAACCAAAGATGACGGATGCACCATAAAATGATTTTTTAAGGAAGAAAAAGGAATCACACATCTAAGGTTGAATGCGGGTGACCCCCATGAGGATGACAGCTTCTGGCATAGATCTTGTACAAAACATACAGAGACATGGGAGAAACACAACTATGGAAAAGACTTTGGACTTATTCAACCAAAATGAATTGGTTGAATTTGGACTTATTCAACCCAGGAATGCTACCATCATCAACAGATCCGAGGGGTACGACAAAGAATTGCCCCCTAGCAAGTTTTATGGGACTTTGTCCTGTTCACACTTGAATCTTGGACTTCTGGGCCCCAGACCTGAAGAGAAACACACTCACCCTGTTTCAAGCAACCCCGCACGTGGTCACTAGTCCCAGAAGCCGCATGAAAACTATCACAAGGCATATATACAAGAAAACTAAAGGGGACACTATATTTAATGGGGAACAATAAAATTTCCCTTAGAATAAGAACAAATCAAAGGTGTCATCTCTTCAATACTGTATTAGAGGCTATCGGCAGAGAACTAGGCCAGGAAAGCGCCAACAAAAGCATCCGCACCGGAAAGGAAGAAGCAGAAGAATTGCACTTAGCACAGAGAGATTCTAACGTACTCCTGAAACACTATTAGAACTAAATGAGTTCTGCTCATTTGGAGAGCAAAAGAAAAACATAAAATTCAATTGCTCTTTCTATAGGATAGTGATTAACAAATCCTTAGGGTAAAAATAATTCTTAGGGTAAAAATAATATAACTTCTATTTAGAACAGTGTGCAAAAAAAACAGAAATACTTACAAAATAAGTGCAAAATGGCTCAGAAAAGTTAGTAAGACAGGGGCTAAGGAGACAGCTCAAAGGACCAGAGACGTCAGTCTCCTGGACCGAGGCGCCAAGTTCAAAGCCTGGCAATCACAGCATCTGGCAAGAGCCACTGGGAGTGGTCCTGGAGGCCCTGAAGAGCTGCTGAAGATGACTCCAAATAAAATAAAATAAAATATTTAACAAAAGGCTATGAAATCCTTTTTACAACCCTAAAAAATTGGAAGATTTTATGATTTGAATGGATTATGAAATACTGTTAAGATTGCAAGACTCTTCAAATTGATACATAAATTCAACTCCCCAAAATCCCCAGTTTAACAGTTTTCCAAGATAATCAAATGATGCTGAGAATTTATACAGAAATGCAAAGGACAAGTGGAGCCAACTGTATGGTGGAAACAACACTCTTTTCAACAAAAATTCTGATACAGCTGGACTTGGCATGCAAAAATAATAAAAAGTGTCTCCTCTTTTACTATATATATAAAAACCTTACCTCAAAATATATATGAAAAGACTAAATGCAAAAGACACAAAATAAATCTTTCAGATTTGGTTTAGGCAACAGATTTTCAGGTACAATGCAAATAGCTTAAAGTAAAAATATATGATAAATTATAATACTGTCGAACACAGATTTTTTTAAATTAGATATTTTAAAACAAAATATTGTACATTATTTTAAAGATCTATTTGGCTTGTTTCTCTTTACTAATCTCTACATTGCTTTAATTTTATAAATTAATAATATGGACCAAAGGAGAAATAGCTTCAATATGGAAAAATCTAAGCGGAAAATAATTTAAATCTAATGGCTGAGTAGATGGGATATATTCATGTGTTCCAGGTTGATTAAACACTTGAAAATCAATGGAATGAAACAAATTACATCAACGGCTAAGGAAAGAAAATTCTATGATCATATAAGGAGATGCAGAAAATTCAACTGAAAATTTAACACTGTAAATGTTTTTAAAAAAAATCACAGAGAACTAGGAATAGAGGGAAATTCCTCAATTTCATAAAGAACATCTACCAAAAAATGTGTATTTAATGTGTATTTAGTAACATAACCACATGGCAGAGCCTGGCAAGCTACCCGTGTCGTATTCGACATGCCAAATACAGTAACCGTTATAGACCTCATTCCCATGACTTGATGGAATGGTTTGAGGCTCTCTATATTCCTGGAGCGAGCAGATGCCCTTGGGATACACTAGCATGTGACAGGACATATGGAGATGTTACTGGTGCCCTCTCAAGCAAATCGATGATCAGCGGAAGACAAGTGAAGTGAAATGATTAGTAACATAAAGCAAATGGTTTCCTGCTAAGAAAAGAAACCAGGAAAGATTCACTCTCTAATCATTACTCTACAGCTAAAGTTCCAACTAATACGCAGAGATACAAGAAAAAAATGCACATACAGGGAAGCAATAAATGTTTTAAACTGGTTACACATAGCATAATCAACTATATGAAAAGCTTCAAAGAATCAAGAACAACAAATCTCCTGGACTAAAAAGAAAGTATAACAGGTTGCAAGATACAAGAAGAAAAAGCTATTTTCCTTTTTCTTATATGTCACCAATAAACATAACCATATTTGAAATTAACAACACAACATAGCTTTTATATGAGCCAGAAAATTGATATATCTTACATATGTACATACATGTTATCTATACAGGAAAATTACTAAATTGCTGTCAGAAATCAAAGAAAAACTATTAATAAGTCTATATATAGCCTATAGTCTTATTAATAGCCTACATATAAGACCTATATAGCCTATATATGTGTTATATATACCCATATATACCTATACATACATATGAATATATAAGAACACTAAATACTGTCCGTGTCAGTCCCTTTTGGACTAACAGATTCAATACAATACAAATCAAAATTCCCTGAATTTTTATATCAACTGATTCTATAATGTATATGAAAAGTCAAAAGACCTAAAATAGCCATCACAATATTGATAAAAACCAAGTGAGAATTCTAACTGACACTACTTTACTTCAGGGTTAGATCACGCATGATACTCTCCATGTCCATGGGTCACTGTGACAATGATGGTTGGAAATAAATCACTGGACAAGATCCGAGTGCTGGACATACACGATAGCCTTTCATTCAGTACTGGGCTGAAAACCATAATGCCCAGAATGAGAGACAGAGAGACAGAGAGGCAGAGGAGAGCCTGCCATAGAGGCAGCCAGGGTAGGTGGAGTGGCTGGAGGAAAACTGGGGACACTGGTGGTGGGAAATGCACCCGGTGAAGGGATGGGTAACGGAACATCATATGGCTGAAATCCATCAGGAACAACTTTGTAACTGTGTATCTCAGTGTGATTCATTTTTTTTAAGTGATCGAGACAGCATGGCAGTGGCAGAAGAACAGGCGAACAGCTAACGAGGCGGTCTGGAGAGGCGTCCAGGAATGCTCACCGAAGAGGAGTCAGCTATCTTTGCCAAAGGGCACGGCTGTGTCCGCACAGGCAGTCTTTTCAGCAGCAAATGATGCCAGAAGAGGTGTCCCACAAACAAACAAAAACGTTTAGATAAATCGTACAGATATCACAAAATGCACAAAAGAGATGGCAAACTCACCATAGAATCCAAAACAATACAACCCTAGAATACGACAAAGGAGAAAACCAAGATGACACTACTTTGATGTTGACTTTTTAAGGTTTAGCATCCAAACCACACTTCATGAAAAGAAAATAATCAATGAGCTAAATTGTATTAAAATTTAAAGCTTCTGTCCAGTCAGGGACACTGTTTAGAGAACACAAGGCTAAAACCCAGGTGAGAAGAAAATATCTGCAGTAAGTATCTGATACAGGGCTACTATCCAGAGCTTAGTCTTAAAACTCAACCATGACCCAAGGAATCTGCCTTCAGAAACACACTCACCGTGGAGGAGCATGGAGGCTGAAAGCACGAGGCCGGGGTTTAATGCCCAGCACCACACGGTCCTCGAACACCCCTAAGTTTACTCTGGTGGCTCTCCTAAGCCCCACTGTGGCTCTCAGGGCCCAGGCACAGCTGGAAAGGGCCTGGCCCTGGAGCGACACAGGATGTTGTACCCACAAGTAAGAAAAACAAGACTTCTGAGGGCAACTTTCCCACCAAACAAGCATATGAACATATATTCAACAACGCAGGTCACCAGAAACGCGCGTTGTCAGTAAAATAATGATGAAAGAAGACACCAGTGTGACAAGACGGTTGGGGGTGCTCACTCTGGGTAAGACCCGCAAGATGCACTGGGTAAAGGAACAAGCGTGATAACCTCTCACCAGCTCTACTGCAAACCACAATGCTCAGAGGGCGAAAGAGGGAGGGAGAAAGGAGTGCCTGGCACAGAGACAGCTGGGGAAGGTGGCTGTGTGTTAGGGGGATGGCAGGGGAAAGGGGAGACTGGTGTGGGAACGCACACCGGTGCGGATGGTGTTGGAACACTGAGTGACTGAAGCCCAATCACCATCAGCCTTGTGATAGTATCTCACAATGATTCAAAAAAATTTTTTTTTTCAATTTTAGGATTAGTTTATAACAAAAAGTATTTCATAATAAAAAAAAATCACCACACCACTTACAGGGAAGGTTAAACTTCAAAATACTGAACCAAATGCTGGCAACACGAACTTTCATGTAACCCTGGTGGAATAAAAAATAGTACAGCCCCGTTCAGAAGACCACTGTGTAGTTGCTTACAAACTAAACATCCTGTTTTCATAAGACAGAGCTTGCACTCCCTGGTGTTTACCCAAAAGAATTTAAGAACTTCTCCCACATGAACACCTGCACATGGATATTTATAGCAGCTTTACTCGTGATTGTCAAAATTTGGAAGCAACTAAGATGTTTCTCAATAGGGAAATGGATAAATTGCAGCACACCAAGGAACGTTATTGGGCAATCTACAAAACACACACACTGTCTGATCCCAATTATAAGACATTCCATGAAATGTCTTAGAATCGGAGGTCAAACAATAGAGACAGTGAAAGAATCAGTGGTTGCCAAGAGTTGAGATGGGAAGAAGAGAGGGATGAATAAGTGATAAAGATGAGTTTTAGGGCAGGGAAACGTGGTAAAGAGAGAAACTTGTAGTAGACATTCGGGAAAATCCATTAAAACCTACAGCAGTAAAATGAATCCAAAGTAAACTATGGATTTCAGCAAATAACAATGCATTAATATGGACTCAGTAATTTTAAAAATGCCCTACACTAATAAAATGATAAAATAAATATTATTTATTTATATTTAAAGATAAAGCAAGCCTGGCAAGCTGCCCGTGTCATATTTGATATGCCAAATCACTGTATCACTGTATTCCCGTTCATCGTCGATTTGCTCAAGCGGGCATCAGTAACATCTCCATATGATCTGTCTCATGCAAGTAGAGCCCAAGGGCACCTGCTTGCTCCAGGAACATAAAGAGCCTCAAACCATTCCATCAGGTCATGGGAATGAGGTCTATAATTGTTACTGGTATCTGGCATATCAAATACGACACGGGTAGCTTGCCAGGCTCTGCCGCGGCGGGTAGCATACTCTTGTAGTCATCTCAAAATCCAGCATTTATTGATGAACCGTGCGGCTGCAAGCAGCCGCGCTGAGCCGGGCTGTGATAGGCTGGTCTGCTGGGTGGAGATCTGACGAGGGGGAAGTCCGGATGTGGAAAATGGAGGTCCTCGTGGAGTGGGGGGTCATCTGGCTTGTTGTGAGGCTCTGCTGGGGTGGCGGGCCAGGGCTAGAACCTGCCATCCCCTCCCGGGCGCCTCGTGAGTGGCTGGACACAGTGAGAGCCAGTAGCAGCTCTCAAAAACGTTGATATAATAATATTATAAATATTATAATATTTATTTATTTATTTAAAGATATAGGTATATTAAGGGATTCTGTACTTCGTGCTCATATTTTTTTTGTTTTTTTGGGTCACACCCAGCAATGCTCAGGGGTTACTGCTGGCTCTAGACTCAGGAATAACTCCTGGCAGAGCTCGGGGTCACGTGGGTCATAGTGCCATACCTGCAAGGTAAATGCCCTACCCGCTGTGCAATCGCTCTGGCCCCTGCTGCTCGTTTTCTTAAACCTAAAATTGCTCTGGCTAAAGTAGTCTATTATAAAAACAAAGAGGTGCTAATTATTTAAAACACAGTTGCGGATCTTAGAAAATGTACGCAGGAACCCTGGTTCCAACCCACAACTACGTGGTCCCTGAGCATCACTGGAAGCAACCCCAAAGCATGGAGTGAGGGGTAGCCCTGAGCAGCGCCAATGCATAAAACAAAACAAAAATTAAAATGAGTTGCTTCTCTAGATGCTAAACTTCTTGGCAATAAATGAAACCAGCCACCAGTACCTGGTTTGAGGCTATCTTCCCAATTTAATATCCAACTGGCCTAGAACATTTTACTGAAAGATTAAAAACAAAAGTCTACACGTTCACTTTGTCACAAATTCAGTGTTTCTTCTAAAGGCCGGCCAGAGACACGGCTCATCAGGTAGGAGTCTCAGCTGTGTGCGGCCAACCCTGGCTCAAACTCCAGCATCCCACATTCCTCGAGCACCACCAGGAGTGATTCCCAAGGCCAAAGTCAAGTGTAACCTCTGACCATTGTCAGGTGTTGCCCAAAATCCAAAATTTTTTAAAACTGAAAATCTGAGTGTAGAGTGATAGTACCAGCGGACAGCGTGCTTGCCTTGCACGTGTCTGACCCGGGTTCAATCCCCAGCACCATTTACGGTCTCCAAACCTTGCCAGGATTGATCCCTGAGCGCAGAGCCAAGAGAAGGTCCTGAGCACCTCCAGGTGAGGCACTAAACACAAACTAAAACAATTTTTTTAAATAAAGGTTTAGTTAGTTATGGTTAGTCCTTTGCAATTTAATATAAATTGTAAAAGGATTAGCAATCTTCAAAAGAAAAACAGCTGCTAAAAATTTTGGTGGAATTATATCATATCTATTTATCTATCTATCTATCTATCTATCATCTATCTATATATCATCTATCTATCTATCTATTTATATATGTATACAGATGTCTATATGTGTGTGTGTATATATATGCACATATCTTCTCATAGCAAAATACATTTGCATTGTGTATCTATACCACACTTTATCTTTAAAAAAAGCAATACAAATAAACAAAAGGCACTGCATCATTAATCATTAGGAAGATGCAAATCAAAACAACAGAGATATCATCTCACACCACAGAGACTGGCACACATCAAAAAGAACAACAACAACAACAAAACAACAACAGGGCAGATGCAGGGAGAAAAGGACTCCCTGGTCCAGCCTTTTGGCAAAAAAATATGGGAAATCCCAAAAAACTATGACCCAGCAATGCCATTCCTGGGAATATCTATATGTTATACAGATAAAATATATAATATATGCAAACATATATATTATATACATACACACATATGTACATATATCATGTACATATATATACGTTATATGTATGTACGTATGTATGTGTGTATGTGTGTATGTAGGGCCCAAAACTACAATGCAGAAAAGCCATCTGCATGTCTATATTCAATATTCAAAATTGAATATTGAATATATTCAACAATATTCAAAATAGCCAGAATCTGGAAACAATCCTAGTGCCTGAGAACACATTACTGATAAAGAAATTATGGTACAGGTATATTTAGCATCTACACAGTGGAATACTACGCAACTGTTAGGAAAAACAAAATCATGAAACCTGCTTACACAGGGATGGACATGGAGCGTTTCGTGCTGAGTGAAGTGAGTCAGAGGAAGGGCACAGATAATGATTACACTCTTTAGAGGATGTAAAAAATGTAATATGAGTTTGTTTCCTTGTATCATTCTCCTTTCTAATCTTCTTGCAAACAGTTCTCAGATTTTCCTGAGACATCTAAAGGCAGCAGACACAAGGGGCTGACCCACCCCACTTTGATCCCCAGATTCACATACATGGTCCTGAAGATTGCAAGGGGGCACCTCTGAGCAAAGCCAGGCACAGCTTCTGAGCACCAGTAGGTATGGTGGCCAAAACCCCCAACATTTGCAAGTTACAAAATTAAAATCAATTTATACAATGGACATATAACAATAACATTTTAAAATTAAATCCTATTCTATACTTAATAAACATGACACATATTACATACCATACGTAATTGCAAACTGGAAAAACTGACAAAAATTATTTTTGACAATAATTATTAAAGCCTTAAAAAATACTACAAACTTTAAGGATAATCTTAAATGCCATTTTATTTTTCACTTGATAATTTAACTGATTTTTACAAAGACCATTAAAATATCAAGACCTGAGACATATCTATAAATTATTCCTAATAAGACACTCAAAATTATTTACAACAGCACCTTATTAAATTCAATAGTTGGTAAGTTCTAAAATATCTGTGCGTATACAAAACTGTCATGATTAATAATTATATTCTCTACATAGTTGACTAGCTAATGATTTCAGGCAGGGAAGCGTCTAAAATGTCAGCAAACTCCAATCAAATGATAAACAACTAACTCTCTCATCTGACTTTATTCAAGAAAACATTTGTGGATTTTTAACTTTTTTTTTGTCTCTTTGGGTCACACCCAGTGATGCTCAGGGGTTACTCCTGGCTCTACACTCAGGAATTACTCTAGGCAGTACTACTGGGACCGTATAGGAGGCAGAAGATCAATCCCAGGTCAGTCACATGCAAAGTCAACACTCTGCTCTCTGTATTATCGCTCCGGTCACACGTGGCTTTTTCCTCCCAATCCATTCATTCCTATTAACATATTTCCTAAGAGCTCTAACACCCATTATTATTACTGGGAGCCATGTTGCTTCTGTCATGCGAAAGCTACCATTTCTCTTTTGGGGAGCAAGGGGCTACAAGGGAAGTTTGGCCACATCCATTTGTGGCCAGGGGGCTATTCCCAGCTTTGGGCTCCAGAAATCCTGTGTGATCCCAGGATTTGATGTGGGGTCTGTTGCCTGTAAGCACAATACAATAATCTCTCACCAGCCCCTTCCTGTTTGGGGCATGATACAGTAGCTTTAATAACCACCCAAGTAATAAATAGGGCTGATGAAATTAGACTGATAATGACATAATCATGACCCCACAATTGGGCTTATTATTACAGCAAAGCATGGGAAAAATCAGTACAACTATTAAAATATGAAGTAAATTGTAATTGAAATAGAAACATATTGAATGCATTATGTGAAATAAAGTTACATAATCATTTTAATATTTATAAAATATAAAGCCATGAGACCAAAAATAATTTTTTAGAATTTTGCTTATAGAAAAGGTCTTGTTTTCTATCTTCCTTTTTAAAAAACAAAATTGTACGAATCAAACCGAAGGGGTAGAACAAACCATATGGTAGAAAACGATTTCATTTAAACGCATAAAGTACCTTCACAAAGAACTTGAAAGAATGTACAGTGACTGAGCACAACAAAGGGGTTATTTCCCACATTCACAAAGGGAAATGAGAATAACAAAAATTGTATTTTGAAATTTATATATCAAAAAAATCAATATATGAAAAATTAATGAATAGTATTTCAAATATACAGAGAACATTATGTTTATACCTAGGGAATTTACTAAATCGGAAACATTGGTGCAAATAAACACTTGAGGGCCGGAGCGATAGCCCAGCGGGTAGGGCGTTTGCCTTGCACGTGGCGGCCTGTTCCGGCCCGGGTTCGATCCCCCGGCATCCCATATGGTCCCCCGAGCACCGCCAGGAGTAATTCCTGAGCGCAGAGCCAGGAGTAACCCCTGAGCATTGCCGGGTGTGACCCAAAAAAGCAAAAAAAAAATAAAAATAAAAAAAATAAACACTTGAAAAGATGCCTATTCACAAAAGTAATCTGGGTGAGCACAGTAAAATATTAATAAGATACCACTCGTGTTCAATGTGTAAGCCGAAGGAAAACATTCGCAAATCATCTAGAGCTGGTGGGACAAGGAGGAACAGGGACACTCACACCTCACCAGTGGACGCCTGCATATCAGCGTGCCTTGAAGAGGAACTAGGCAACAGGAAGGAAGGCTGAGTACAGGAGGCTCTACCGCGCACCAGCAGAAACACTGACATGACAAAGCTAATACAAGAGGCACAGTGCAGCACTCTGAACAACCACAAGGAAGGAAAGTCTACCTAACTGCCATAAGCTTTACAGTCCACATGAAATAAGATGAGGGAATTGGAAAAAGAATAATAAAGTTTTTGGCAATGACAACATGATATGAGCACAAAGAACACATATTATCAGGACAGGCTCCAATTATAGGGCTAAACAAACTGCTCATGTGAAATGACTTCTACGTAACAGACACTGTAGAAGTTTATACAGACTTGTAAGAACACAGGAGCAGATACCATTTTTAAGTCAATCATTTCACTTGTATCACTTGTCTTCCCATTGTTCATCGATTTGCTCGAGCGGGCGCCAGTAACATCTCCATACTATCCCATGCTAGTGCAGCACAAGGGCATCTGCTCACTCCAGGAACATAAAGAGCCTCAACCATTCCCTTCAGGTCATGGGAATGAGGTCTATTGTTACTGGGTTTTGCATATCAAATACGACACGGTAGCTTGCCATGCTCCCTATGTCTACTATAAAAGTCAATCATTTATACTACAAAAAATATTCTGTTGTTTTTCATTATAACACTAATTTAAATAAAGAAGAGAAACTAAAGCATGTTTTCTTGAAAATATTTAATATTGGAATTATAAGGGTTAGCAAATATAGGTGGCAAATTTCTTATCCTGCTAAATGTCCGGTCTACTCACCAAGTCTTTGTGTTAACTCGTACTTATACAGGTCATCCACCAATCCATACTTATTCCCTGGCAGTGCCTTATAGCCCCCATGTACATAAATAGACTTCGTTATTTCATCATACACACTGGTATGGCCATAGCCACCCTGAACAATGGCTCCTTTTGTTTCTGGAACAAGCCAAGTGTTTGATGCTGTGAGAAAAACAAATAACAAACCATAAGTACTGTTTAAAAATAAATTATAAACAAAATGAACATATTACCACAATTTTATTAGTAAAGTGTGGCTAATGTTCAATTAATCACAAACCAATTCTTATTATGTGCTAGGAGCTGAGCAGACTGGTCTTTCCATAGATTAAGCTATTAAATATTAAAACCGCCAATTTTGCATATGCAGGAGAGAGAAAAACACTTTTCCACATATATGCCTTTATTTGAAAATGTCTCTGGAAAAGGAAAGGAGAGAATATTTTATGCGGGACTACTCGCGCAAACAGGCTCTAAGTCAGCCACGAATTTTTTTTTAATATTTTATTATACCACCATGAGATATACAATTACTAAGATGTTCATGTTTGGGTTTCAATCATACAGTGTCCCAGAACCATCCCCTCCACCAGTGCCCATTTCCCACCACCAATGTCCCCTGATTCCCTCTCCCTCCCCCTACACTGCCTCTATGGCAGGTTCTTTATCTCTTTTCTCTCTTTCTCTTTTCCTTCTCCTACAAACTGTGAATTGCAAAATATATACATTTAGAGGTTATCATGTGTATCTTTTGCCTGTGTTCAATGCTCAGTTCTAGGTTGGTATTAGCACTTTCGACAATTATTAGCACACTGTTCCCTTCTCTGTCTTACCTAACTTCTGACTTATAGCCAAGTGCTCAGACACTCCCCCCCCCAGAAGCAACTGCTCAGAAAATCCCACCAAGCCACAGTCTTCTACAAGGACTTCTCATTCTCAACCTGGCACTTGTGTCATGAAATCTCACTCACAAGGCATGAATCTGCATATACAAACACAGCTCCTTGGCTTAAGAAGTTAAGAGCATACTACTGACATTCGCGTGGAACATAAACCCCGACGAATAGCTAAAGTAATCCTTGGGAGAAAGAAAATGGGAGGCATCACCTTTCCCAACTTTAAGCTGGGCTGCAAGTGGTAGTAATTAAAACAGCATGTATTGGGATACAGACACTCAAATCAATGGAATCACTTGATCACTTGAATTCCATTATTCATCGATTTGCTCGAGCGGCGCCAGTAACATTTCCATTGGACCCTATCACGCGCCAATGTAGCCCAATGGCATCTAAATACAGCATGATGCGACTGACGCCTCCCGTCTCAGTCAGACCAATGATGTCTTACTTGATCTTTTGCGCTTGCACCATCAGATCCTCAATATATGCTTCTGATGCCAGCATACGTGAATTGAAAGTACAGACAGTCATTTTAGTCCTTCTTCGCTTTGGCAGCCTAGGATGGCCGTGAAATTTTATCAGGCACTGCTTGTTCACCTTTCTTACTGCTGTCGTATTAAGGGCTCTATGGAATCAATGGAATAGAGTTGAATATCCTGAACAGACCCTCAAAGAGATGATCATTTAATCTTTGATAAAGGAGTCAATAATATGAAGTAGAGAAAGGAAAGCCTCTTCAGCAAGTGGTGCTGGGAAAACTGGGCAGCTACATGCACAAAAATGTACTCATACCTCTCTCTGATGCCATGCTCAAAAGTCAGATGGACATGGATTAAAGACCTCAACATCAGACCTAAATTCAAGGTTCATGGAGAAATCATTGTCTGTCTTCCCGTTGTTCATCGATTTGCTCGAGCGGGCCCCAGTAACATCTCCATATGTCCTGTCTCATGCTAGTAGATCCCAAGGGCATCTGTTTGCTCGAGGAACATAAAGAGCCACAATCCATTCCAGAATGAGGTCTATAATTGTTACTGGTATTTGGCATATCAAATACAACACGGGTAGCTTGCCAGGCTCTGCCGTGCAGGTAGCATACTCTTGCAGTCATATTTAAGTCCAGCATTTAATGATGAACCACGTGCCGCTTGCAGGACTGTGATAGGCTGGTCTACTGGGTGGAGTTCTGAAGAGAGAGAAGTCCGGATGTGGAAAATGGAGGCCCTCATGAAGTGGGGGGGTCGTCTGGCTTGTTGCAAGGCTCTGCTGGGCTGGCGGGCCAGGGCTAGAACCCGCCATCTCTCCTGGGCTCCTTGTGAGCGGCTGGGCACAGGGAGAGCAAGTAGCAGCTCTGCCCCATGTCTGTCTCTGGATCAGCATACCTGGGCCAAATTAAAAAAGACTGCAGCAGGGTGGATTTAGACTGCAGCAGGGTGGATCATGGAGAAAAACATAAGCAAAACTGTCCATGACATTGAAGCTAAACTCATCTTCAAAGATGAAATACCACTGACCAAACAAGCTGAAATGAAGATAAATAAATGGGACTGCATGAAACTAAGAAGCTTCTGCACCTCAAAGGAAATGGTGATCAAGATAAAAAGACATTCCACAGATTGAGAAAAATATTTATCCAATACTAATCTGACAAGGGGTTGATATATTTTAAAACACACACACACACACACACACACACACACCTTGTAAAACTTTACAAGAGAAAAAATCTTCATCACTAATCATCAGGGAGATGCAAATAGAAACAATAAGATACCATCTCATACCACAGAGACCAGCAAACATCCAAAAGAACAAGAACAACCTGTGTTGGTAAGGTATAGTGAAAAAGGTACTCATTCATTGCTGGTGGGAATGCCAATTGGTCCAGTCTTTATAGGTGAAAAAAATGGGCATTCCTCAGAAAAAAAAAAACGCTAGAAATTGAGCTTCCCTATGACAGCAATTCCACTGCTGGCAATTTACCCGAAGGACCAAACGGGATGTGAAGTGATCAGGTGACCCAAGAACAATAAAAATAAGGGCCCAGACCATGGATGGAAGCTTGCCACAAGTTGGGTAGAGAGCAGTTAGGGCAGACAAGAGACCACTATGACAATGACAGTTGAAAATGATCACTCTGGACAAGCATTGAATGCTGAAAGTAGGTAAGGGAATATGCATAACCTTTTAGTACTTGTACTTCAAATATAATGCCCCACAGAAGAGAGAGAGAGAGAAGAAAAACTGCCCACTATAGAGGCAGACTGGAGGTGAGGATGGAAAAAAGAAAGAGAAACTGAGGACGCCGGTTGTGGGAAATGTACACTGGCAAAGGGATAGGTGTTGAACACTGTATGGCTGAAATCAATCATAAACAACTTTGTAATTGTGTATCTCACTGTGATTTTGATTAAAAATATATATAAAATTTCAAGATGCAACACCAAAAAGAATTTAGAGCACGGAAGTGCATGAAAGCAAACACTGGACCTTCCACTCAATCATGCCCCATCGCACACCGTGGTCACTGTGTGGCCACCTAAACTTGGACACCCCAGTCAGCTCTCCAAGCCCAAGCCAAGAAACAGCAAAATGAGATGGAACACAAAAGTCTTCGCGATTCACAGATTCCCTTCCTTTCTTTTTGTCCCCAGGGGAGAACACGAACATAGTCCCCCACTACCACGAATTATGCAGTTGAGTTTCCCGCATTGGGGAAGTCACAGGGGTCAGCACATGCCGAGTGCAACGGATAAGCCTGGCTCTGGGAAAAGCACCTTCATGACCGTGGTACATCTCCTGCCAAAGAACTGACAGATTCTGATGGAGTGGAAAGACTCATTCTTCAATGACTGAAAAACAGTGACATATAAAAAACTGATGATTGAAAAACTGGAAAAAAAATTGACACATTTAAACCAAACACGAGCGAGGAAACTGAGCAGTGCTGCAATGAATGCACAATGGACTTTGAAACTATTTCCCAAAAATGTAGGAGCTAACAGATTATTAAAAATTATTTATTGTTTTCCAGAAAGGCTGTACCAGTCAACATTCCCACCAACAATGGATGAGTGTACCTTTTCCCACATCCACTCCAGCACTTGTTGTTCTTGCTCTTTTTGGACATGTGCCAATCTGTATGGTGTAAAACAATATGGACATTCCTCCAAAGACTAGAAATTGAGCTCCCTTTTGACCCAGCCAAACCACTCCTGGGAATATACCCTGGGAAGCCAAAACACGCAGCGGAAACACCATCCCCACATTTATGTTCATAGCAGCATTATTCACAATAGCCAGAATCTGGAAACAACCAGAGTACCCAAGAATCGATGACTGGATAAAGAAGCTTTGGTACATTTACACAATGGAATACTATGCAGCTGTCAGGAAAAGTAAAGTTATGAAATTTGCCTATAAATGGATGGACATGGAGAGAATCATGTTGAGAGAAATTAGCCAGAAGGAGAGAGACATATATAGAATAACTGCATTTATTTGCATGACATAAATATATATATGTACATATTATGATACTAATATCAGGTATCAGGTCAAGTAAAGCATGGATCAGGAAGTCTTGCCAAAGGTCGTTATCACAACCTTTGGGATATCACAAAGCTTTGGATCGTTATCACAAACGTGGGGAATCAGAGGCTAGGTAAGACAGAGAGAATGGAACAGTGTGCACATAATTGCCAAAAAGTGCTAATACCAACCTAGAACCAAGGATTAAATACAGGCATGAAGATACACATGACATCATTTTAATGTATGTATTGTAATCCACAATGTGGAAGGGAAAGAAAAGAGATAGAGAGAAAAAGAAAGAAATAAATAACCTGTCATAGAGGCAGGCT
>JAJIBD010013340.1:0-52308 GCA_021461705.1 Cryptotis parvus | reverse complement strand
ACCTGTGGTATATTCAATATGCCAAAAACAGTAACAATAGAAATGAACTGGACAAGAGGCTGACCAGACACACAGCTGCACTGCCTGGCCCAAGTGGAGCAGCCCATGGAGTCTCTGAGGAATCGGCTAGTCCCTGGCCGAGATCAGCGTACCTCTAAGGTAAAGCAGTCATGGGGGGAAGTCACAATAGCCAGAATTGGAGCAGGGATTTAGGCTCCTCCTCTCCATGCCAGTGGGTGTGGCTATGGGCTCCAAGCCTCCACAACCAGATGAACCAGACAAGGGGCAAACCAGGCGCACAGCTGTAACAGTGTGCAGCTGTGCAAGAGACTTAGATAACAAAGTAGGCTAGGAACAGGTCCTTCCCAGGATCTTTCACATCTGTACACCATAATGATCATTGTAGTTGTAACAAACTGGGGAGGTTGATGGGGAATGAGGAACTATAATGTCACACTAGAACTCACTACTGAATATCTACATAGATAATTGCATCATAAACCGTAAGGCAAGTCACAAGGTGTAGAGAAGAGAGAGAAATGCAGAGACAGAGATAGAGATAGAGAGAAAGATGACTCAGACGCACTGGGGAGAGTTGCCATCCAGCTTTCCTCTAGCTCAGCTGACCATGAGGCTCTCAGGAGGCAAGATGGGTTTTTGGGAGTGGGCCCATCACTTCTGTAGGGCCTAGGAAACAGCTGGATGAGACTTCGCTTACCGTAATAGCTGCCATTATCACAGTCTAGACCCCACAGCTCATCAGGACCCATGCAGCAAGAGAGACGCTGATCTCAAGACCAGCTCAGAGCAGCTGAGTTCGAGCCCTGGTAGGCAGCTCTCGGAGGCGGAAGTCACCGGGTGTTCCTGGAGATGGAGCTGGGGTACCCCTGCCCCCTCTCTGACCTGTCCCAGAGGCCTGGTGGCCCTGTCCACGAACTGCCCTCGGGACTCTGGCCATGATGCAGAGACTCAGAAGCATGGCGGAGAGGCTGCAATCTGGCTCTCCCTAGCTCAGCTGACCATGAGACTCCCAGGAGGCAAGATGAGTTTTTTTAATGCCATGTGCATGTGATATTTTTTTCTTTTTTTTTTGAATTTTTTTTATTATACCACCGTGAACATACAATTACAAAAGGTGTTCATAATTGGTTCTTGGTAATATAGTATTCCAGCACCCATTCCTCCACCAGTGCCCCATTTCCTCCACCAATGTACCCCACCCCCTCCCGCCCACCCCCAGGCTGCCTCAATAGAGGTGCCCCCCGTTTCCTCTCTTTCTCTATCTCTCTCTGTCTCTGCATGTTTCTCCCTCTTCTTTTACACATTGTCGCTAGCCCTGCAGATATTTAGAGTTTATCACTTAAGTCTCTTTGTGTATATTCAATGGTGAATTTTAGTCTGCCATTGCCATTTCCCACAATTTAGTAAAACACTGGTATCTATTTATGTCCTATTAATGAATGCAGTCATTCTATATCTGTCCTTTTCCTTTTGACTAATTTCACTCAGCATGATAGTCTCCACGTCCATCCATTTGCAGGTAAATTTCATAATTTCGTCTTTTCTGACAGCTGCATAGTATTCCATAGTGTAGATGTACCACAGTTTCTTTAGCCAGTCCTCTGTTCTCGGGCATTTAGGTTGTTTCCAGATTCTAGCTATAGTGAATAGTGCAGAGATGAATAAAGAAGTACAGTTAGTGTTTCTGGTATGTGTTCTTTGGTCTCTCAGGTATATTCCCAGGAGTGCTATTGCTGGATCAAATGGGAGCTCAATATCTAATTTTCGGAGGAATGCCCATATTGTTTTCCAAAAGGGTTGGACCAGTCGGCACTCTCACCAACAGTGGATGAGAGTCCCTTTTTCCCACATCCACGCCAGCACCGGTTGTTCTTGCTGTTTTGGATGCGTGCCACTCTCTTTGGTGTCAGATGGTACCTCATTGTTGTTTTGATTTGCATCTCCCTGATGAAATTTGTATGGAATAATAAACCCCCTGAATAGCTAAAAGCAATCCTTGGGAAAAAAGAAGATGGGAGGTATCACTTTCCCAACCTCAAACTCTACTACAGAGCAGTTGTAATTAAGACTGTGGTACTGGTATAGAGACAGACCCGTAGACCTATGGAATAGAACTGAATATCCTGAAACACACTCTCAAATATACAACCACTTAATCTTCGATAAAGGAGCAAAAAATATTAAGTGGAGCAAAGAAAGCCTCTTCAACAAATGGTGCTGGGAAAACTGGGCAGCTACATGTAAAAAAATGAACTAAATGGGGCCAGAGAGATAGCCCAGCGGGTAGGGCTTTTGCCTTGCATGCGGCCGGCCAGTGCCGGCCTGGATTCGATCTCCGGCATCCCATATGGTCCCCGAGCACCGCCAGGAGTAATTCCTCAGTGCAGAGCCAGGAGAAACCCCTGAGCATTGCGGGTGTGACCCAAAAAGCAAAATAAATAAATAAATAGATAGATAAATAAATAAATAAATAAATAAATAAATAAATAAAGAACTAAAAACCTCCTTCTAATGCCATGCACAAAAGTCAGATCAAAATGGATTATAGATCTCAACATCAGATATGAATCTATAAGGTACATTGAAGAAAACATGAGAGAAACGCTCTATGACATCAAAACTAAAAGTATCTTTTAAAGACGACACACCACTGACCAGGCAAACGGAAACAAAGATAAACAAATGGGATTATATAAAATTGAAACGCTTCTGCACCTCAAAAGAACCGGTGACAAGATACAAAGACAATCCACAGAATGGGAAAAGATATTCACCCAATACCCATTGACAAGGGGTTAATATCCAGGATATATCAGGCACTGGTAGCACTTCATAAGAAAAAAACAGCCAACCCCATCAAAAAATGGGGAGAAGAAATGAACAGAAGCTTCAAAAAGAAGAAATTTGAATAGCCAAAAGGCATATGAAAAAGTGCTCTTCATCTTTAATCATCAAGATGGATTTTGGGTGTTGGCCCATCACCTCCGTAGGGCCTCAGAAGCAGCTGGATGAGACTTGCTCACCATAACAGCTGCCATTTTCAAGGTCCGGACCTGGTACATCAAACTAGTGGAACCAATCATGTTCTAGAATATATTACAATCTACAATGTGTAAGAAAGGGAAGGAGGAGAGAGAGAGAGAGAGTGAGAGAGAGAGAGAGAGAGAGAGAGAGAGAGAGAGAGGAGATGAAAAACCTGCCATGGAGGCAGACTGGGGAAGGGGAGGGAGTTGGAGACATTGGTGATGGGAGATGGGCAGGGGTGGAGGGATGGGTGTTGGAACACTGTAGAACCAAAATTCAAACATGAACATTTTGTAATTGTATATCTAACGGTGGTATAATAAAATATTTAAAAAAGAAATAAAAAATAAAGGTAAAATTAAAAAAAATAAATAAAAGAAAAACCAAAATGTATGTCTAAATGTGTCACAGGTCTCAAACTTTGGCAGATTTTGCAGGTGCAAATACTGAGCCTTTGGTCTGTCCTGCACTGCTCTAGGCAATGATCATAATCAACAAGCTTTGCCTCATGGAGCCCAAAGCATTGCATAGCTGATATCACGCAGGCGAGGCAAGTCAAACCTTTGACAAGTCTTAAAATTTAAGGCATAGAACATAGAATTTAAGGCTTTCTGGGGCTTGACTCTATTTTACTCCACTGATTCAGAGACAGTTTCAGCATCCTTCAGATCTTCAACATGAAGCCAAGCATGCCACACACCAAGGATAAACCTGAAGTATGCCGAGCCTTTGCGTCCAGATTCACTTCCAGGCTCCAGGAAGTGCTTTGTTCTGCGATGATGGGTTGTTCACATATTTTCCAGAGGGCTCTGGCTATTTCTTCAAGTTTGGATCAGGGCCCCGTGCTTCTCTGTGAACTGCTGCTGTCTCTCAAAAGCTGATGAAGTTTCAGCATCTTACACAAGTGTCAGCTGCTGCCAAGCCAGCAGACCCCTCAGAGGACACAGCTGCTAACAGACCCACCACTGTGCCCTGTGGCCCTGCAGGCTGGTAGCACAACTGAACCCACATCAAATCATTGAGTTCCTTCAATGTTATCCCTTACAAACTGAAAGATAAATTCCTCTGAAGTGTCCCATTAGCTGGGTTTCCTTATCGGCACGAACCCCTGCTCAACTTGAACAAACTCTTCTGTATATACACTTCCTCTAATCCATTAATTTCATTGGCAAGGTTGTTTCTCATTAGCCTTCTGTTCCTAGCCTGAGACTCCACAATGCGCTTTCTAGAAAAATGGTTGCCGGTAACGTCATTAGGAGTATAAGTACTTCTGCCACAAAAGATTGGCTGGAACTTAAAACACAACTTTCTTTTCATTCTATTTCTGTAGAAGAAAGTACACTGTAGTGTAACTAAAAATTGCAAGTGAAGGTGGGAGAGCAGGGCAGAACAAGATAAGAGCAGACAAAAAGACAGTATGAGGAATGTGCAGGGACAAAGAGCTGGTACAGTGGGTAGGGAACTTGCCTTGCATGCTGCAGACGGAGTTTAATCCTGGTACCACTTATGGTCCCTAAGCACAGAGCCAGGAGTAGGCCATGGGCACAGCCAACTGTAGTTCAGCCCACTTCTCCCTAGGAAAAGACAGCAGTGGTGGGTCATGGCACTTTGGTGAAGATGGTATTATTTGCATATCAATACCATAAATTTTGACATTACTGTAACTTCCTAAACCTAGTAAATAATTTTTAAAGATTCTAAGTGGAAAATAATTTTATTTTTCATAATGAAATTCATTAATAATGAAAAAATTCCTGCCCCTTAAGGTGTTGCAGGTGTGGCTGAAGTGCCCGGCTGCATTGGCAGGTGGCAGACAGGAGACAGGCTTGTCTACACCCAGGGTTCTGCCCCTTGGGCCCTGGATGGTTGATGGTTTGACAAAGAAAAGACTGAGCCCCTGGGATGAACCTAGAACCAAGGCAGAGCCTGGCAAGCTACCCATGGTGTATTCAATATGCCAAAAACAGTAACAATAATGGACTTCATTCCCAATGAATGGAGAAGTTACTGGTGCTTGCTCGAGCAAATTGATGAACAATAGGAAGACAAGTGACAAATGACAATAATGAAAATATGAAATAATAAAAATATAACAAAACATGTTGCTATGATAAAGTATTATAATGCAATATATAATGCAATATTAAAATGATAATATTTTAGTATTCATAATAAAATCACTATCACTATCTTCCTGTTCATCATCAATTTGCTCAAGTGGGCTCCAGTAACATCTCCATACGTCCTATCTCATGCTAGTAGAGCCCAAGAGCATCTGCTCGCTCCAGAAACATAAAGAGCCTCAAATCATTATATTAGGTCATGGGAATGACCTAACATAATTGTTACTGGTATTTGGCATATCAAATACGACATGGGCAATTTGCCAGGCTTGCCGTGCGAGTGGCATACTCTTGTAGTCACCTCTAAATACAGCATTTAATGATGGTTGAGATTCCATACAACTCAGCCTTGAGAGAAGAATGGGTTGCACTTTTCCTCCATGGAGTCGCCAAGGTGTGTAACCACGTGTTGCACATGGTTGTATACTTTGGCATATCTCACTCCAGACCACTTATATTATGCCCCCAAGAACTCCGCCATCCCTCACGGCCCCTTCTCTGTGCCTCATGGCTACTGCCAGGAAATGTTTTTCTTTTCTTTGTCTTCAGCTTTCCCTTCAGCAAAACCAAAGCAAGGTAAAGAAACAAAATACATCCCATCGCACAAACATTCCTGATTTAAATTTTGGTTGTTTGGGGAGCTAATTTTTAACATATTTTAAAAGTTTTATTGTCATTATTATTTTCATTTATTCTATTTTTTACAATACTGTTAATCATGGAGATTTAGGCATACAATGTTCTACACATTTAGGCATACAATGTTCTACAATGTTCCACACCTATACCAGAATGTCAGCTTTTACCCACCAGTGTTTTAAGGTCCCTTCCTGCCTAGCAGACCCAGTTCTGTAGGCCTGTTCTCAGGGCTTGTTGTCACTGGCCAGTTGGTGTCCCCTTGGTATATTCCACATCTGAGACATCATTCTATATCTGTCCCTCTGTCTCTGACTGGCTTCATTCAGCATGATACCCCTCTAACTCTATCCACAGTGCAATAAATGGCATGACTTTACCATTTCCCAGAGCTTAATAATATAGCGTGTGTGTGTGTGTGTGCATGCACACACCAGAGTTTCTTTTGTCCACTCATCTGTTCCTGTGAGCTTGAATTGCTTACATGTGGGCATTTAGGCCATTATGAATAGCACTGCAATGAACATGGGATTCTTTTCAAAATAGCATTTTGGGGCTTTTGGGACAATGCCAAGAAGTGAAATTGCTGGGTCATGTGGAATCTCAATTATTAGTTTCTTTTTGAGAGCTCTCTATGCTGTTTTTCATAGAGACTGAACCCAAGGGCATTCCCACAACAGTGAAACAGGGGTTTTTTTTTTCTTGGTATCCCTGCCAGCATGGTTATTTCTATTTTTTGTGAAGCATACCAATCTCCCTGTTAAGAGACAGTGTCTCTTTGTTATTTTGATTGCATTTCCCTGATGATAAGCGCTATATATGTTGAACTTTCAGTAACAGTATTGCAAGCCATAGTATCTATAAGGAGAGAGGGGAGGGTGTCAGGCACCCCTAGATCTATTGGTTTGTTTGTTTTGGGGGCAACATCTGGCTGTGCTCAGGGCTTACTCTAGTCAGGATCACTTGTGACAGTACTTGGGGAATCATATTGGGTACTGGGGATAGAACCCAGTTGGCCATACACAAGGCAAGCGCCCTGCTTACTGTACTAGCTCTTCAGCATCCACATTCTCACTTTAAATTTCAACCCCTGCGATCAGGGCAGAGAGGGAAAGGTCAAGGACACAAAGATGATATACAAAGTGGCAGGAAGGCGGGGAGAGGGACTAGATATCGTCCTCCCCTCCCTGGCAGATGGAGCAGAGGAGTGAGGGCATTTTCTGCTCTACCAGGCCTTGGAAATGAGCCCCCCACCTTCTTCCAGAGAGTTCAGAACCTCTGCACACATGAGGTCCCAATTTTCAAGGCATTCAAGAGAGGTAAAATATATCTTTGTCACCTATACTTCCATTGACAAATTACTTACTAAGCTACAAAATCTTTCTTCTGACCCTTTAAAGGGATTCTTTTGTTCTTAGCAATGTAACTACAAAGCAAATGTGCCCCAGAACAAAACAAAACAAAACAAAACAAAACAAAAAAAGAAGCAAATGAAGTCCCTAATTACAGAAGTAAGCGTAATCATACAATATACCATGCAGCTCAGATAGCATTCACAATTCAGTCATCTGGGCGTTTTTTATGTGACATTGTTCATGGCTAACAGGTACAGATGAATTACGGATTGGCTAGCAGATAAAAATAAATTATAGGGTTGGAATTTTGTCTGGCAACACAATAAATCACAAAGAACTAGAACTGGGAGGCAGAGTCTCTCCTATATCTTTCCTGTGAAGAAGGGCAGGAGTCCCCAACACGCCCACAGTCCTATTGGCTAAAAAGGGAGACTCTGGGACTGGAGCAATAGTGCAGCTGGAGGCGTTTGCCTTGCACGCGCCAACCTGGGTTCAATCCCGGCATCCCATATGGTCCCCAAGCATCACCAGGAGTAATTCCTGAGTGCAAAGCCATTGCTAGAGTGACTCAAAAAGTAAAATAATACAGAATAATACAGAATACTTCAGATGGAAGCACTTTAGAAATGACACAGTTAACCTTGATTTTAGACTTCTGATCTCCAAAACATGAAAAAAGTATTATTTTTAAACTATTAAATACTTAGTCTCTTGTAAAATCCATAGGAAACTAGAGTTATTTTATTAAAGCCATTTTCCACTTCTCTCACCAGTATATAAACATAAAGAACTTAAGAACTCAATCTTGGTTACCACTTTGCATTATTATTATAATACTATGTGCACAAAGTAACTAAAACTTAACTATTTTCTAAATAATCATACTAAGAATTAAAATTCACATGGCACCTAACAAATACACAGATAATTACACATATAATATATACAATAAATTACTCACATACATAAATGAAAAAATATACTACTCTTGGTTAATTAAATATTGCCTATACATGTACTGTAAGAACAGTTGATCTTACAATTGATATTACAATTCAATTTGCATGAATTTATAATTGATGGAATGTATATAAAATGTTCATTTTAATTATCAAACCATTATGTTACATGAACCATGTTAAAATGTTAAGTGAAGAAATAAACTCATATACACAGATGCCTTTTGTTACACTGCAGTTAAAATGAACTAACATCACTATCAAATAGTTGTATATATTATTTCTTAAAATAAGTAAGAAGAGAAAAACAAAGAAAGGAAGGAAGGAAAGAAGGAAAGGAGGGAGGAAAGGAGGGAAGGAGGGAAGGAGGGAGCGCCGCCAGAAGTGATCCCCTGCAGCCATGAGTAAACCCCTGAGCACTGCCAATTGTGGCAAAGAATGAATGAATGAATGAATGAATGAATGAATGAATGAATGAATGAATAGATAAATGAATAGATGGATAAATAAATAGCCAGAGAGAGAGAGTACCACCGGTAGGGTGCTTGTCCTGCACATGACCAACCTAGGTTTGATCCCTGACACTCCATACTGTACCATAAGCCCAACACAAGTGATCTCTGGAGCACAGAGCCAGGATTGAGCATTTAGCACCCACTGGGTGTAACCTACAAACAACTTAGGTGGAAAAAAGGAAAGAAGAGAGCTTTTGCAACTCAGCTAACCTACAGTTCAAGACTGTTCACCAATAGTAATTGTGTTTGACCTTTAGGGATAAACAATGAATAAACATGCTTTTGTGCAGAGTGGGAAAACACATTATTACCAAATAAATTTTAAAAAAATAACAAAATAAATAGACAGACAGAAAATAGACAGACAGACAAACAAACAAACAAATGAATGAATGAATGAATGAATGAATGGGAGGCCCCTGTCTCAGGTGAGCTTTGTTCACTTATCTTCTTCATTGTCATTTCTGGAAACTTCAGGCAAACTCTAAGACTAAACCTCTGTTAGGAGAAGGAAAAAAAGTTTCATACTCCAAGAATAGCAGCCTATAATGACTAATTCCTACCTTGTTTAATCTAGTCAACCAAAGTTAAACATTACTTAACTTGACAACCTAAAAAATATTTTTTATTTAAATAGGCTGGTATAATTTTTAAAAAAAGTCTTGAGTAAGAAATGAGTAAATAAGAATGTTTTTAATTGGAAAATATCATTTTGGCATATGAATTATAAAACCAGGGGCCAGAGAGGTAGCACAGGGTTTAAGGCATTTGCTTTGTATGTGCAGACTCTGGTTTGATTTTGACCCTACAAATGGTCCCTCTCACACTGTCTAAGCATGGAGCCAGAGGCAAGCCCTGAGAAAAAGCTCAGTGTGGTCCAAACTCCACCCAGAAAGAATTTAAACATTACAACATTCTCAGGGAAGCAGAAAGCAAGTTTCCAGTGCTCTAAGTAGGTGAATAATTTCCTATATATCAATCTGTACCCATAGTCATATAATTCATTTGTATCTCCACATTTTTATGTACTGAATCTATAGAAACTTATATCATAGTTTCTATAGAAACTATGATAGTTTCTATTCTATAGCTACTGAATGAATTTTAGTAGCTTTGGTTTTAAAAACATTGTATTCAGTATAAATTAACCACTAGCCTCTTTTTTATTTCAAATAGTAAGTTAAAGGGGCCAGAACAATAGTACAACATGTAGAGCACTTACCTTGCACAGGTCATCTCGGGTCTGAACCCTGGAATTCCATATGGTCCTCTGAACCCTATGAATTTTATGCAATCTATTTTATTAATTTTCATCTAATCCTGATGTCTTTTATCTATTTTAATTAACTTTTATAAATGATGTGAAATATTATTCCAGTTTTTTGTTTCGCATATTAGTTTCCCCTCAAATAAAATACATAGGCATAAATACATAGGCATAACTACATAGGCATGAATATATAGGCATAACTACCCAAGAATGAATCTCAGAGGTGATCTCAATGCTTCAAATCTGTTAACAAGAATAACAAAAAAAAAGAATAAACAAATTGGACTACATCATATTAACTTTTTTCATAGCAAAACAAACTTGGGTAAAACAAAAAGATCACCTACTTACCTAGAGAAAGTATTTGCGCATTTTGAAAGTAATTGGATAATTGTTTATAACATAATCCAAAATATATAAAGCACTCACAAACCTCAACAATAAAAATATACCAACAATTCCATCCAAAATGGGAAGACTAAGTGAAGAGACATTTCTCTGAAGAAGCCATGGATGGCCAGCAGACATATGAAAAAAATGTTCATTGTTACTTATCAGTAAAATACAAATCAAACAGCAGTGGGGTATCATCTCACACAAATGAGAAAGGCATATGTTAAGTTAAAGTGATGGGAATCAATCATTGCTGGCAGAATATGGTGAAAAAAGGACCCCTCATTCATTGTGGGGAATGCTCTCTGGTTTAGCCACTGTGATAAATAGTATGGTGATTCCTCAAAAAAAAGTACTACTAGAACTCCCATACAACCCAATAATGCCACTCCTTGACACATACCCCCAAAACACAAAATCATGTTTTCAAAAAGATACATGTCCACCTATGTTCATTGCGGAGGGCGCATAACGTTCAAGATGGGGGAACAACCCAAATGTTCAATGACAGATGATTGGATAAAGAAGTTGTGATATATATATATATATATATATATATATCACAGTTGTGATATATATAAGTTGTGATATATATTCCATTATATATATTCCATTATATACATATAATGGAATGTTAGAATTCAACTATAAGAAAAGGTGAAACCACGTAGCTTTTACAGGGCCTGAGCAAAAGTAGAGTGGGTAGGATGATTGTCTTGCATGCTGCCAACCCAGATTTGATCCTTGACATCCCGTATAGTCCCCTGAGAACTGCCAGAAGCAATTCTTGAGTGCATGCATAGCCAGGAGTAATCATGAGCATGGCCAGGTGTGACCACAAAACAAAACAAAGCAAAAATCATGCAATTTACTACGTGAATAGAACTGGGTGGTACCAAGTCAATGAAAATAAACCAGAGGAGAAAACCAAATTCCAGATTATTTTGCTCATAAGTGGAATAAAGAAATAAGACAAGGGAATAGAGAGTAGTGACAAACCCTTGGCTTTGGGTTACAAAACTATTACCAAAAAAGTTGGGGGAAGGGTAGGAACAATCAAAATCAGACTAGAAATGACACATGGGGGCAGGGAAGATAGTACAGTGAGGAAGACATTTGCCTTGCACTCAACTGACCTGGGCTTGATCCCATATGGCACCTGAGCACCCCCAGGAGTAATTCCTGAGTGCCAAGCCAGGAGTAACCCCCTGAACATCACTGGGTGTTGCTCAGGTGTTGTCTACCGTACACAAAATAAAAAGAAAGAATTGACACATTGACAGTGCTGAAAGTTCATGAGAACTTTGGTGGCAGGGTGGAGGGACAGTCCTGGACTCAGTGACCTTATAGATCAACATCATAAATTTAATGCAATAATATTGTAACCGCTCACCTACAAGATGGTCAGACTTCTTTGTCAAGACCCTGAATGAACGGTTCAAGGCTCTTCATAATCCTGGAAGCAACCAGATGTCATTGGGCTACACTGGCATGTGATAGGGTCAAATGTTACTGGCACCCACTTGAGCAAATCAATGAATAACGTGATGTCAAGTGATTGATCAATATTGTAACCTCATTACCTAAACCATAGCTTTTTTTCTAAATGTCAATTCAAAGGGTTTTCA
Organism: Cryptotis parvus; assembly: GCA_021461705.1. Classification (NCBI taxonomy): domain Eukaryota; kingdom Metazoa; phylum Chordata; class Mammalia; order Eulipotyphla; family Soricidae; genus Cryptotis; species Cryptotis parvus. The sequence continues at coordinate 40,384 of JAJIBD010013340.1, read as the reverse complement.
CTATCGGTGAAGTGATATCTCTGGTTAAATACACAACTAGCTTCTGCTTTCACCCAAATGTCAAGCTATGCATTTGTAAAACTATGCACATAATACTAAATCAAGAGCCAACCATGGAGCAGAGGAGAAGAAACAAAGGTTTGTCACAGGCAAGGCAGGTGCCTAAGCTGTGGTGCTGTTTTGTAGGTTTTTAAGTTTTTTATGAACTTTGACATAAAAACACATGAATATAATTTCTAAACATAGACATATTGGGGAGACATTATTTGTGATAAATAATGTGTTAAAATGAAATGCGGTGGAGGTGGAAAGATACTACAGTGGGTAAGGTGATTGCCTTGCACATGGCCCACCAAGTTGACCCTCGGCATCCCACGTGATCCCTTGAGCATGATCGAATGATTCCTGAATGGAGAACCAGGAGTAACCCAGAGCACTGGTGGTATGGTCCCAAACAAAACAAAGCAAAAGAAATAGAGACTAGAGAGGCAAGAGAGGTAGTATAGCAGATAGGCATTTGCTTTGCACGTGACTGACCCAGATTCAATCCCTGGCACACAATATGGTCCCCTGAGCCCACCAGGGAATAATCTCTGAGCACAAATCAGGAGCAAGTCCTGAGCACAGTCAAGTACTGTCCAAAAAAAAGGAAAGAAAGAAAGAAAGAAAGAAAAATAAAGAAAGAAGAATCAGAAAATACTGCTTTAGAAACTGAAGGGCAAGATTCTATATCTGGTTCCTTCTAATATAATATAATTTTTCCCTTTGGACAAGAGTTTACCCAGGTACACTTTGTTTTCTTTATTTTAATGATGTCCTCAGATATTTGTCCAGCATTGTATTTTGTCCTGAACTGTTAGTATTTAATGCCCATTCGTTCTTTAGATTTTTTCTCTCCACTTCACTGTAAAGATTTGCACAGTGACCAATCTTTACTCTTGTCATGAGGAGTTCAAGTTTACCAATTTCCAGGCTATGCTGTCTGCCTTTGTGTTTCTTAGTGTCCTATTCATTGGGGCAGTGGGAAGAAGAGGACAGCTCCTGTTCATATTCTGTGTCCCCTGTGGTTCCTTTGGGGCTCACAAAGCTGTCCTCTGGGAGCCAACAGGTGGTGCCATTGTCCTGAACTCCTCGGTGAGAAGCAGCAGTGCAGGGAGGGGTGTTTAGTGTGTGGTAAAGGTGGATGAACCATGGGTGGGTCTGGAAGGGAGCCTTCTCAGCTTCTGCAGTTGGCACTATTCACAGGGACCACTCAGAAGCAAGGATCATTTCCTGGTTATTTTGTCTCTCAAGCAAAGACTTATGAAATACAACTTTTATAGCAGGTTTTAATTTTCATCACAATTTCTAACCATGCATAAAATTATAGTGAAATAGACCAAATATTAAAAGGATGTGTGCCTACATTGAGGACTTTTTTTAAAAATTGGTTTCTTTTACTTCTCTAATATTTTAAAAATCATTTTATTTATTATTTCTGTAATGTGGTAAAATAATGCAGAGAATCTGCATGTATTTCCTGCAGCTCCCCCTATGGCTACAGCTTAAGTGCCTAGAGCAGAATGATCCAAAGCAGAATGTTGACATGTGTGCAGGAAAGAAACACTCGACTGCAGACTTTATTATGCTTTTACAAGTTTTGACATGCTTTCGTGTATACTTCTGCGAAAATTTATTTTAATTAATGTAAATTTGTTGCTTCTATAAATTGTGTCTTCAGATTTTTAAAAGTTTTTATAATAAGAATGTAGTTGCTGTATAAAGAGGGAAACTAGGACCTGGAATATATTTTAGTGGTGGAGCACATGTGTTGCATGTATAAAGCTTGTTTTTAGTCTTCAACTCCTACAAAAGGAAAGCAAAAGGGAAGAAAGAAGCTTTATTTTTATATTCTTGGGGCCTGCGAGATCGAACAGGAGTTAAGGAGCTTGTCTTGCACATGGCAATCTCAGGCTCGATCCCCGACACCACATAAGATCCCCGATCACCCTCAGGAGTGATTCCCTGAGCAGAGATCCAGGAGTTGTCCTGAACACCACTGAGATGTAATCATAGAAATAAATAATATTCTTATATTTAAAAACAGACCTTAACTATCAATGCATACTTCCACACTAAAGCAACAACAAATCCCCATTGTTCCCAGATTCCTCTTGAATTTTCCAAGTAGGAGGTTAAGGCTTTGCCTGGGCCTGGAGAGGCTGATTTCCCTTTGTTCTCCACTATCTTACTAGATGGTGAGAGCACAGTTTTCCACAGATTGCCAGGTGCGTTTTCCTTTAATGCTAGGTTTAAAACTTGTTGACTCATTGTTTTCCTTGGGAGAACTTACTTTGTCCCCTTATTGTGATGATGTCTAAGGACAAGCATCCACCTAGACCACACAAAAGGCGGAAAAGTGGAACTCAGGGGGCACGCCCAGACATCCAATCCTAGTGCTCAACAAACACCTGCTTGTTTAAGAACAGCCACACGGGAATGGAGATTTATTTATCTCTTGGCAGCCTGAACTGCAAAGTGCTTTTCTTTTCATCGCTCAGCAGGGGCTGTTTCTGCCTGACTTTGCCAAATTAGATTACAACACAGAAGTCTCTATTTTTAAGACACTGCACAGTCTTATGAGTCAATGAAGTCATTTATAATAGCTTTGTTTGTCATCTATAGATTTCATGGCATTTCTAAAAATATGATTTGACCTTTCACATATTTCTTATTAAAGCACATGCATGTTATGTATAGAATTTAGGAACTTTTAAAAATGCAAAAATAAGAAAATTAACTCCTCCATAACCTCACCACACATAGTGGTATTTTTGTCACTTAGTTTGTGCTAGTTCGAATACACATGTATGTTTTCAATAAAGGTGTTATCATAACAATTTTTAAGGTCTGCTTTATCTTACTCTTGACCCCTAGAGTTGCCTTGGAAGAAGACAAGGCAACTCTTATTAATGCTGGTTATTGAAATCCAAAACGTTTTATAACCAGTCTTGTCAGTAATGGACATGCAACCTTGTAGGGCTTGATCCAGACTTTATAGGGGTACACAATGATAGAAATGGTTCATAGTCTAAATTGTGCTACAAATATTTCTAGATCACTTGATCACTTGACATCCCGTTATTCGTCAATTTGCTTGAGCAGGTGCCAGTAACCTTTCCATTTGTCTCTGTCACAAATGTCCTTGTCACTGTGCCAGTGTAGCCCAATGGCATCTGCTTGCTCCAGGAATACAAAGAGCCTCAAATTGTTCATTTAGGATCTTGACAAAGAAGTCTTACCATCTTGTAGGTGGGTGGCCATGCGATCTTTTGATGTCCTGTGGGATCCAGTCTGTAAAAGCTCTAGTCCAGCGGTTGTATCCAAATCGCATTACATGTCCAGACCATCTGATTTTCGACGCCTTGGCAAAGCGAGACAGCGCCCCTGACTCTGGAACAGCAACGGAGATCAGAACTCCAGATTCCTTCTCTCACTTGAACTGTGCAGGAGAAAGAAAGCAGTGTGGAACACCTTCATGAGCATCGAAGGAATAGCTAAAGGGACAAAGAACATCTGGCTCAGGGCACATCTCTTCGACTTCACCATTCTCCCTGCATTAACATACGCCTATGAGACCTGGGCCCTACAAAAGCAGGATGAGAACACTATTAGGGTCTCCTAAAGAGATATCAAAAGAGTTATTTCTAGATAAAATAGAGAAAAGACAGAAAGAGAGAGAGAGAGAAGCAAGTAAGGTGCTTTTCCTATGTGTGTTCAACATAGTTTATTCCCTGGCAACATATATAATCCCTGAACCCTACCAAGAGTCATTTTTACCCTTAAACATAGAGAAAAGAGAAGACCCTCTGCACCTCCAGGTGTGGTCCCCAAACAAGTCAATGGAGGAGGAAAGACATATTCTTCCTAAATAATTACTGAATGAAATAAAATATATTGAGAGCGCCCATTTCTATTGAGATGGCTCCATGCATGGTTTTATTTCTATCCAGACTGAGAAATGATAGTAGTCAGAATGCATTAAAAGCAAATTTCTAACAAATTGTGGTATGTACCCAACAGATTTCATCAGAATTTCATAATGAATCAGTGAAGTCATTTATACTAGCTTTATTTGTTTGTCACCTATAGATTTCAGGGCTTTTCTAAAAGTATGATTTGACCTTTGACATCAGAACAAATCCTCTACAACTACACACAATGATGTAAATTTTGCATTTATAAACATAACAGAGAGCGAAATATACTATTCATGATATAATTTACGTAAGAAGCAAAAACAGGCAAAGTGAAAACATGGAAGCAACCACTGATGCCTAGTGACAGGCAGGTACGAGAGAGGATTCTGGAAGGTAATATTTTGTTTCTTAATCTGGATAAAAGTTGGTGTCTTTGACTCGTGAAAAGGTCTATGCATTCCTCTGTTTATTTCAGTATTCATAAAAGCCCCAAGTGTCCAAGAACAGATGCCTGGCTAAAGAAACTGCGATATGTACACACACACACACACACACACACACACACACACACACACATTATGCTTGGTGAAGCCAGCCAGGAGGAGAAATAGTATGATCTCTCCCATATGTGGGATGTAAAAAAGCATGATAAGGGAATAGCAAATGACCAAAGTCAAGAGAACCTGAAAACTAGTCTATGGAACTGAGCTTCTCAATGTTGAGGGGGAGGGTTTGGCGTGTGGCTCCTGAGACAATGTTGGAGTAAAGCAAGCACTCTGGGGAAGGTCATTGTGTTCAGTCATTGAAACACTTAATAGTGTTGTAAATTATGGTGCTTCAACTAAAGAAAATAAGTTTAGGGACTGAAAAAAAATGTTTAAGGAGTAGAGAGAACAGTGGATAAGGTGTTTTCTGGTTTGTTTTGCTTTGTTTTGTTTTTGGGTCACATGCAGTGATGCTCAGGAGTTACTCCTGGCTCTGCACTCCAGGAATTACTTGTCACAGTGTTCAGGGGGACCATAGGGAATGCTGGGGATTGAACACAGGTCAGCCACATGCAAAGCAAACACCCTACCAATTGTACTATCACTCTGGCCCCAAGGTGTTTGTTTTGCATGTGGTTGACCCTGGTTCAACTCCAAGCATGGTGTATGGTCCTTGAGCCCCACCAAGAGATCTCCAATTGGTGTGCTTTAGCAATCCTGTGAGCTATACACTGATATTAATGCATATTTCTACATATTATATGTCACCAAAGAGCTTTGAAAAACTCATTATTAGTGCTGAGAATGAAGAGGTAAGGGGTTGTCTCTGCCTCCTGCTGAATATGGAAGCTCTCTGGACTCACGGAAACTGGATGCTAGTTGACTCAATGGGGATTCCCCGATGAGGCCTAAGCTCAGAGTAGCCTCTTTGTTTGTCTCTCTAGGAGAACATATGTGACACATGTAGCCTGAAAGTGGAGGAAAAAAAGCACGGGGTGAAAAATCTATGAAAAGACCAGGCAAGGTCTCCGTGGAGGGCCTGATACTGAATCCTGCTCTGATACGGGAGTCTGAGAATACACTTCCTTGCTAGGAGCAGTGAGCATGCTCATTTCACCTGTGTTCGTTCAAGCCATGAGTGTGGAAGCTTACCTGGGCAGAAGTTATTTGAGTTCTCATGATAGTAAAGGTATCACATGGTTCATTTGAGACAGGATTTGTAGTAAGCCAGAGTCCTGGCACTGTCTAATTAAGAAAGTTGGCTGCTGTCCTGGGGTGCCTCTGTGCGGAGCTCTCTCCGGGCTCCCACCACTCTATACCCATCACTCGCACTAGTTCAGTGCACAGCTGACCTGACTCTCCTCTTGGCTGCAGAGGGGAGTCTCAACTGCTCATGGTCACAAGTGTCCTTGCTAAGGAGAGAGAAGAGCTGTAAATACAAGGTGTGGGACGTATCTTGAATCCAGTCTTTCTTAATTTTGTAGCTAAATAAAAACTTTTCTGGAACCATTCAACTCTTCGTGTGGGCAAAAAAGAAGGGAGGATGTGGCTTATGTCTTATACAACAAATTTTTCCAGATGATGTACAGGAAGTATTTGGGGAGCCAGGAAACAAGGAAGAAAGAGAGCAGTTGTAATGTGACAGGAATTGTTTGTAAATGGAGGTGGAGTGAGAAGTCGATGGATTTTAAACTATCTCCCAAATCTAACAACCCATATTTGCGCACTCTGATTCTAAATAAGGGAAAATAAGACCCAAACTTACTTACTTATTCATTCAAATAGCCTTTACTGTCAGTGTAGAGAAGATATTCAAAGTTAATAAAAGTGTTAGAAAATGTTTTAAAATACAGATCTGTGCACCACAGTGAGAACTTGCATATTCTCAGATGTAATGTATGACACAGTCCAACATATCCATCATAATTTGAGGTTTTTTATTTATTTTTATTTGAGGTGGGATTGGGCTACACTAGGCAATGCCCAGAGTTTATCCCAGCCTCTATGCTCAGGATCACTCCTGGCGGGGCCTGGGGACTATTTGTGGTACTGGGGATTGAACTCGGGTGTACCACATGCACAGATTCTTATCCCTATACTATCCCTTTGGCCAAATTTGAAAATTTCATAATTCAAAAATGCAATTATCATACATACCTTGCTGAGCATAGTTTAGACTCTCTTTCCTTAAGCCTAGAGTCGGGCAAAGACATATAAAAACACAAAGCCTATTTTCATAGTAAGGAATTGAATATCTAGAGACAGGCATTTTGTAAACATGATAGGCTGCAAAAATCCCACAAAATTCTATATCCCGAAATCAATTCAACCCAGCTCTCCACTGAGTTTGGTTCGCTGCCCTTTGTGATAGCCTGGTTACAGAGAGCTGTGGCTTGCTGCCACTACAGTATCACAAAACTGCTGGATGTCTTGCAGGAGACATCACTAGCAGGATCATGATATGGTCAAATTTCAGAATTTGAAGCCTGAGTTACACTGAGTGCTCTTTACTTTCACCATCAAGAAGTTGAAGCTAGTCATAAATCAGGGCTTATCTGTAGATTCAAAATTTCAAAAAGCAGTTATGTTGTTCAGAAGGTAGATTTAAATAGGATATGAGAGACAGAGAAACTGAATAGAGGTAGAAGCCCGTGTAAGTATGACCTAAGTACTATGTGAACTGACTTTTCTCAGAAATAGAGCATCTCAGGGAGAGGAGGTAACTTGTCCAGTGCTGTGAGTGGTTCCATCTATTTTCCAGGGTTCTCTTGCTTACTGCCATTGTTCTCCTGATCCAGGACAGAGTTCAGCTTGGGAAGTGATAGTCATTGTCTAGAAAGAAGCAATGCCATGCTGGATCCCCTATGAGTGATTTCCCAGAAGTCTCAAGGCTCTTACGATTATATTCAGTCTTTAGAACATCCAGCCATGCCTTCTCCTATCTATAGAACTGTTTGGGAATACAAACTTTTTGGGAATAGGATGAATGGCTCTATTTCTCGGACATAAGATGAATCTATAAGAATCCAATATTCAAAATAAACAAGAAGTGGGGGAATTCACTTCACCAAGTGGCATTTTGTTTTGAGTCTCTGCTTAACTTGTCCCAGTTTAAATCTCAAGTCCTTCTCCAGGGACTGTGTAGGGCCACAAAGAGAAGCAGAAATAATGGTCACCAGAGCAAAGCTGAGACGTGCTGCAAATGATGCCACAAGAAAGGCTAGTGCATGGCCAAGGCTGGTGATGAACAACCAGGCCACAAACACAGCTGCTGCAGCATCCAAACAGGGAGAGTCTTCAAGGGTTTGCCACTTCTTGGGGACAAAGTTGTTCCTAGAGAGAACCTCTCACACTAGGAAGGCAACTGATTTTCTAATTTTCCCCACTGAATGTTTTCAATTACCCAGCTGTAGGGTTTTTTTTTTTATGTGATTTTCCAAAAGAGATAATTTTTTTAAAATTAATATTTTACTATACCACCATGAGATATACAATTACAATGTTGTTCATGTTTGGGGGTTTCAGTCACATAGTGTTCCAGCACCCCTCCTTCCACCAGTGTCCATTTCTCACTACCAATATCCCCAATTCCCTCCCCTCCCATAGCCTGTCTCGATGGCAGGTTCTTTATCTCTTTTCTCTCTTTCTCCCTCTTTCTAAAGAGAGATACATTTTGGGGCCTGGAGCAATAGTACAGAGCAAAGGGCACTGCCCTTGCATGGGTTCACCAGGGATCAATTCCCAGACTCCCCCTCTCCTTATGGTCCTCTGAGTCCACTAGGAGTAATGCCTGAGCATAGAGCCAGAATTAAGCTCTGCGCACTGCCAGGTATGGTGTCCCCTGTCTCCTCTAAAAGAGAGATACGTTTCTTTGACTTGAAAGCTTCTTGAACATTTGAAGATACTTCAAAAGAACAACTGTCATTCTTAGTGTAGGAGGGCTTACTGGATTCCAAATGTCCTTCACCAGATTCCATTAACCGTCATTACTAAACCTCAAAATTATATTGCAAAAAAGAAGTTAGTGGATGCTGCTGTGTGTCCACATTGGAAGGAGGGAACCCAGACTTAATGTTCAATATGGATTGCCAAAAAAATATGTAAGAAGTATCAACGAGATCGCTTAGCAGGGTAGGCTCACCTCCAGTGATGAAGTGATGATGGAAGAGAACTGAAGATGGGAAAAATCCAAAAAAGAAGAGCAGTCAGCAGCACATTCCAACAGACTGTGCAGAGTTTACCCCTGGAGAGCAGGTATGAGGAGGTGCAGTAAGAACAGTGCCATTAGCAGAAGGACATGGCGTGAGCAAGGAGACAAGGCACAGGTTTTGTCTCCTTGGCCAGCCAAAGGCTGCTTGTAAGGGTTTTATCATGCGCTTAGCGAGGGATGCTCTGGCCTTAGCACAGAGCTGGGAAAGCAGCAGTAAATGAAGGACTTGGCAGTGTTATAAACCAACGTCATTTAAAAGCTCTCCTGCTTTGTTTCTATTAAATCGAGCTTTATTATTTATGTGAGGCCTGCATTTAACTGTTTATTTATTGCAAACCATTAAACTATGTGAAATTATTCAGAGTCAATTTAGAGTTGAATAAAAGATCATGTCCAAACCACACTCTAATACATTGGTCATATGGCAATTGTTCACAATATCGGGAGATCTGGCTGGAAAGAGATAGTGTTCCTGTCTGAGCTAATGAGATGACATTAAATGTGCTTTGGCTTTGACACAGTATTTACACAGTATGCACAGTATCATTGAATGCTGCTTATATTTAGACCATACATATGACATGGGGCTAGATTAAAACATAGTATGTCTAACTACACAGTATAAAAATCCATGCCAGAATAGAGATAGATAGTGCAGGAGGTAAGACCTTTGCCTTGTATGTAGCCAACACTAGTTCAATCCTTAGCACTGAATATGGTCCCACAGCACCTCCGGAAGTGACTCCTGGACACAGAGACAGGAGTTAGGCCTGAGCATCACCAGGTGTGGCCCCAAAGCAAAATGAAAGAGAACAACTCACATCATCATGTCTGTTTCCATCAAATTTCCAAGGTATTTAGCCAGAAATGCAGGACAGTGGGTAGATCACTTGTATATGGCCTTGTATATGGCCAGTCTGGATTCACTATCCAGCATCCCATATGGTCAAGATCCCCCACCAGAATTGATCCCTGAGCGCAGAGTTAGGAGTCAGCTAGGAGAACCACAGGATATGCCCCATTCAAATAAATAATTTTAAAATACCTCGGGGGGCCAGAACAATAGTACAGCAGGTAGGGGATGTGCCTCGCACATTGGCTGATCCATTTCGATCCCTGACATCCCATATGATTCCTTGAACACTACCAGGAGTGACCCTGAATGTAGAAAAAAACTTAATAATCTTAACACAATGTACCTCTCCCTCCCCTTTCAAAAAAATTAAAAACCTCAAAAGAGAATCATGATGTTTTGCCAGGAGCTTTGGAAAATCTTCAGATCAAAGAGAGCTTCTGAAGGGTCTGGGCAGTGAAGGGAGGCAGGGAAAGAATTTCCATCCTTTGGGGAAACTTCGGTTTCATCTCTCTGACTTTGATCTCCTCATCTTCCTTCTTTGTCTTCTAAGTCATCTTCACATTCATGCATACCTTTCCTCTCCTGGCCCCCTTACCCCTTTCTCCCCACCCTTCCCATCTGTCACTTCTTTCTGGAAAAAGTTGTGGGAGGAATTCAGCAGAGGTGTGAAACACAAGTGAAGGATGCTGATGGCTTCCGCACCTGGCGGTCAGGACCCAAGACTGGGTCCCTACAGCTGCTGTCCTTGACCTCCAGGAGGACACTTTGCTCTGGACTGTTCTGAGATGCCTCCACAGTCACAGTGCTTCTGTAAGGAATAAGACTCAGAAATCTCAGCCTCTGAGTGCTTTCTCCATGGGCATGGCGTGTAGGGTCACAGTTATAGGACAATTCAGGGTGTTCGCACAGACAAGAAGGTGGGAAAGGAGCTAACCCTATGTGTCGGGGCCCGCTGCCAGTCAGGCTCATCTTAAGAAAGCAGTTCTGAGTTCTGGGAGGGTGGGAAAAAGCAGCCTGGAGTTGAGCATCTACATTAACTTAAAATGGTTTCTTGGAGCTGGCAGTTCGCTTTAATAGGCAGTTTGAAACAATATCAATATTTATGTGACATTTATACAGCTGGCATGAATGCAGCCAACACCTCCACCCTGAGGTATGCAAGGATTATCAAGACACTGGTCTGATTCTTTGGATGAGGGGAGCAAATTGCTCCCTGGAGCTTAACTCACTCTTCAGGCATACAGGGGGTCCATTCGGAGCTCAGAAAGAGGATCTGTACTCAATGGTCCCTGACAGCCCTGCAGGTTAATGCGACTCCCAGTGCTCCTTCTCATCCACCATCTATCAGGCTCATTATCCCTGTAATCAGGCCACATAGAGGGCAGAGATGATGTTCCTCAACTAGAAACAAGCAGATGGAGGCCCGGGCTGTGCCAGCACAGACACAGTCCCTGCCTTGATTTCATCTGAAATTTAGGCAGACAGAAAGTAACAAGCCCTGTGCCCTCGAAGTATATTTTCAGATCTCAAGGGCATGTTTCAGAGTGAATTCCCCTGCAGGAACTCAGTGTGGGATCTGCTCAGTAATAACCCAAAATTCCCTATTCCTTTGCAAATGGTAGGGTGGAGCAGACATTTCTCCCTGACTTCTTCCCAAGATAATAAGAAATCACTAGATCATCAGACAGGTTAGTAAGAGAACAGAACAGATTTAATTATATCTATGTGGACAATTGGTGCAAAACTGGGTTCTAAATTAAATGGAAGTTAAAGTTAGGTTACCCTGAGCCCAGGAAGTGGAAGTTGTTGCCTGGAGCTTCAAAAAATAGAGGAAGGGGACTCACAACGACCACCAGGTGCTCTGTCATTACATGTGTGCCCACAACATGGAGGGGTTTCTTGGATAGGTTTGAGCAGGCACCAGTAACGTCTCCATTCATTGGGAATGAGATCCGTTATTGTTACTGTTTTTGGCATATTGAATACACCACGGGTAGCTTGACAGGCTCTGCCATGGCTCTGGGTTTATCACAGGGGGCCCAGTCTTTTTCTATGTCAGACCTTCAAGCATTCAGGGCCCCGGGCAGAGCCCTGGGTGTAGACAAGCCTGTCTCCTGTCTGCCACCTGCTGACACAGCCGGGCACCACAGCCACACCTGCAACACCTCGAGGGGGCAGTTTTTTTTTCGTATCAGTAGACTTTTATTACATAGAGTTGTGCTCCTAATTATATTTGAAGTTTTGGTCAGTAGAAAACTGGCTTACTACCACCCTCACCCATTCCTCTCAGCCCCCTCTCATTTTATTTTATTTTATTTTTTAAAATATTTTATTACACCGCCATGTGATATACAATTACAAAGATGTTCATGTTTGGGTTTCCGTCATACAGTGTTCCAGCACCCATCCCTCCACCAGTGCCCATTTCCCACCACCAATGTCCCCACTTCCCTCCCTCCCCAGCCCGCCTCCATGGCAAGTTCCCTATCTCTTCTCTCTCTCTCTTTCTCTCTTCTCCTACACATTGTGGATTGCAATACATACATTTAGAGATTATCATGTATAACTTTTTTTCCTATATTCAATGCTCAGTTCTAGGCTGGCATTATCACTTTTGACAAATATTAGCACACTGTTCCCTTCTCTGTCCCACCTAACCACTGATTCCCACATGTTTGTGGTAGATTCCACCTTTTTTTTAATTGAAAGATGCTCATGCAGAGCCCTGGTTATCTGGTGTTCCAACACGCACCCTCCGCTTAAACCCATCTCCCATCACCAATGTCCCCACCTCCCTCCCCCCCTCCGCACCTCAACCACTTGGCGGGTTCTGTATGTCATTTTCCCTCGAGGGGCAGTTTGGATAGGTTATTTATGATAAAAATCCTGATTTGGCAAATACCCCCAGTTTGTATTCTTTTGAGTATTTAGTGGATTAGGAACTCTTGGTGAGTAGGCAGGGTTTTGCATGACCTCAGCCCAATGTAATCCACATGTCAAAGTGAAAATGGCGAGCCCACGTGTAGACATTCTGAGAAGACCACAGGATCCGTCTTGGGAGACCTATTCATCACATCTAGCAGAGAACAGCAAGAGGTTGATTTAGAGCAGCAAGAGAGTGAAAAGTTCTTCACAAGCTTCATCTATGAATACACTTTCCCTGATCCAAGTATAACTATCTTTAAGCATCTAAATACACCCCCAGGAGGTGCCAGGAAACTGAAAGTGTGAATCACACTTTCCTAGAGGAGCCTCCAGTTGGCCTGTGGAGCTACTGGATAATCCACCTGCACCCATGGTACAACCCAGTCCAGCCAGGAGCTCGCAGAGTTCCCACATGGACATGGGGCACAGGATAAGAACCCTTATGTGCTGTTGTATATACACTTATACAACAACAACCAGGCACAGATGACCCAGCTTTAAGCACAGAATATTGAAAAGGAAGGGATGTAACAGCCAAAGGCAATGCCCAAAGAAGTGTTGCTTGGTGGTCTCTGAACCCCTGAAGAGGACATAGAGGTTATAACTGTTCTTAAAAATCTCCTAAAGAAGAAGCTATTGCTCTTGCTCATGTGCACTTTGCACCCAGCACCCGAATTCCCTGCCATGGAAGGAAATCCATCACATACCCCAGGGTAGAATGCCACACACTGTCTTCCAAGGTTCCCAGAGAAATTGAGCTCCTGATTCCTGCGGTAGGGACTAACTTCCTTCCTTTTTCCTCTCCCTTTTCCTCTCCTTTTCCAATCCATCACAGTTCTGAAAGCCTGAAAATCAGTTTAATCTCAGGAACTTCTTGTGGGATAGCTCAAAGTGGAAACACTTCCCCCTGTGGCTTCCCTTCCTCAGCTTCATACTTCCTGAAAACCTACCCCCCGGGAGAAGCTGTACTCCCTTCCTCAAGCAGACAGGAAAACAAAGGAACAAAGCAGTCAAATTTTCATGATTTTAATTCTCTCACATAAACTATAGTTTTAATCAAAACCCAAAACTGGAATAGAATAATCCACCTACTAGGAGATGTGGTTTTGAATTGAATTTACACAAACAGCAAAAGCAGTTACTTAGAACAGGATCACACAAAGGTACTTGGTCAGGGCTCACATTGGTAGCCACAGGAAGGGCAGCCCCAGAGCATGATGCTCTTGTCTTTCACTGTTTCACGTGAGGGAAGAAGAGGAGGATCAGGGGTGGGAGGGGCTGGAAAGAGAGGAGTGCAGGGCTGCACACCGGGAAGGTTTTCAGTAAACCTTGGCCAAGGAATTTGTATATGCTTAAAATGACATGGGCATGCTGAACAATCACAGGGACATCTTGAATAAGAAAAAAGTACTATAACGGCATGCAATTACCTACATTGAAAAGACTGGTTACCCAACATAGGCAGAAGAACAAGCTTAGAGAAGACTATGTACAGATCTCTGTTCATGGCCAGAACTAGAGCGAGTAACTCATGCTTCTAATGGAGCAGAAGGGCAAGCATGCATAGTTGTGGAACATGCATCACACGTACAGAAAAACAGCTGATAAGTGTCATTGAGGAAACAGGAGGCAAGGACATCTTCACAGCACAGTCTGCATGAATGAGTGCTGTCCTGCCCGACTCCAGGGCCCTTATCACTACAAATGTGTTCTGAAGCTTCTCTCTGGGCCCAATCAGTGTGAAAAGAGTATAAGGGAGGTGACTTCTCCCATGGAAAGGTTGCCACACTCTTCAAATGTTAGTTTTCAGGCCAGTTCTAACCCCAGAGAGCTTTGTGGGGGATGAGGGGTAGAGAGAAAAAGGGCAGTGTTAAAAAACATCGACAGGATCAAGATTGTAAAGAATGCAGACATGCCTACTGAGGAATCATATTTTCCTTTATTCTAAGGTTCTGTTTGCTGGAGTAAATAAGTCACAAATACCAAAAAAAATGGAGCTGTCCCTAGGCAGGCCTAATGAGCGGCTTCTTCCCACTGGCGGAGTGCATGCAGAACTCCAAGAAACTCAGCCCACCAAGCCCTTCATCCTCTAACCTCGCACTTGTCACAGTAACTAACTTCCAAAGTACAGGGTCTCCACCACGGGTGGCCTAAAGCAATCAGGTTTTATATTTCACTCGAGTCCCATTCCAGGCCAGTGGGTGGCAATGCACCGGGCGCCTGATGCTCTCTGCAGACAGGCAGAAGCCAGGCTCCTGCTATCCTGTGGTTCACAGAATCACCCCCTAGGTTCTCCGCTCTTGGTCAGCAACTAGAAAGGAAATGTAGAGGAATTTTCCATGACTGAACTCCAGGTATAAGACCACCAACAATGGCTAGGAGCAGGGATACCAGGGAACAGGGACATGGTCAACACCAAGGGTAATGTGGGCCAAAAGTCATGAACTCTCAATGTCTTTGAGAAGCACCCTCATTCTCTCGAGTTAGGAGGGAGGACGAAGTACCTTTTGTTTTCTAGACCATGAGTCATCTTGCCTAAATAAGTACGTCCAGAAAGAATTATTGAAGACAGTGAGAACTCACTGCAGTGTGCACACAAATGCACACACACTCGTGGAGTGCACACATACACACACACACACACTCCTAAGAATGTGGCATTTAATGTTTTCTGTCACACCTGGCATTGCAATGCCACAGACTAGCAGATTCCACTAGTTAACTCACACACTGAATTGGCTCAAAGGTTTTTGCTAAACGAATCCTGCTTTGCCGTGAAAGCCATAGCTTCCCTCTCCCCATGGAAATGCCTCTCCTTCAAGTTCCTTTTTATAGAAAGACTGAAAGCTCCACTGTATCCAAAAAATGTCTCAGCAGAGGGGGTTGCCATGTAAATGATGTCTTCCTCTTCCTTTGACAGAGGCTCATTATCTCCAAATTGCTGCAAGCTCCACCAAAAACTAGCCTTCTTTGGGAGCCTCTGTTGGTACAGAAAGATGTTGCCTCTGAAGTTACAAGACACCCCATTGGCTCCGAATCTGCATGGTCCCTAGGAGCCTCTAATCAGCTGAACATCAGCTGCCTGACCTATTTGGAATCAGGACCAGTGAAAGTTGTGTATCGTTTTATAGAAACCGGGCTGGATTACAGGATTACGGGCACTGCTGCAGGTAGGTGGGCTCTCACCGAAACTGACACTGGGGCGAGTATTTCAGGCTTTTGTCTCAGTATAATACCTCCAAGGAACCGCAGAGTTCAAGAGGCTTTTGATGTCTAAAGACCTAAAATGAAGTGAATGGCAGAGAAAAAGCAAAGATTAAAAAAAAAATTGTGGCAGGGGAGGGGTGGAATCAGAGAGGGGAAGTTTGGGCTGAAAGCAAGATTAGAGATCAGAAAAGGCCCGAAAGGGACAAAGACTGAGTTTCTCTGACGACATTGCTCCGAGAGACGAAAAACCAGATGCTTCACTGCCCTGCCCGCCAGTCTTCTAATTCTTCTGCGAATCAAACTGAGCATGTTGAAATACCAGGTCGTAATGGTATTGAGGTTTTGTGTTTTCCCTCAGAGAATCATCCCTGTCTCCCTCTCTCTCCTCGCTCTGAAGCAATCCCTGGAGTACTAAAGGCAGCTGCTTCCTTCTTTCTCTCTCTACTTTCCAAAACATAAGCTGCAAGCTTATGTTTTCCTGCCCTCTTTAGCCTGCAGAATTCTCAGCTATGATTTCTTCAAATAAGATCTCTACTCAGTTTCTCTCTCTTCCTTTTGGATGCCTGTAATCAGATGTTGTTCCTGAAGATGTTCTTTCAGAGGGCTTTTATATGGTTTTTATAATTTCTAACTCTTTGTCTCTATTTGCTTATTGGTTTGGGTGCTGCTGTTTGTTCCAGCTACATTTCAGGTAACATTGAGCCCTTCTCCTGTTTTACTCAGCACACTTATTGTATTCTATCTTCCCTCCTACTATTGTATTTTTCAGTCCATTATTTCTGTTTTGTGCTTGCACCATCAGGTCCTCGATATATGTTTCCCAAGCCAGCATACATGCATTGAAAGTACAGACAGTCATTTTAGTCCTTCTTCATTTTGGCAGCCTAGTTTGGCCCTGAAATTTTATCAGGCACTCTTTGTTCATCATTCTTAGTGCTGCCGTATTAAGGGCTCTTTCAGGGTTGGGAAAATAAACATTGTTACTACTGGTTTTGTCATATCAAATACACATTGGACAGCTTGCCAAGCTCTGCCATGCGGGTGGTATACTCTTAGTAGCTTGCCTGGTGTATCTGTGTCCTGATGGTGTAAGCACGAAAGATCAAGTTCGACATCATTGGTCTGACTGAGACGAGGAGCTGTCAATTGCATCACGCCAGTTTTTGACACTGGAGAAGAACTGTTCCTCGGAATATGCAATGAAAGAGGCATCAGTGTCCTTGTCAACACGAACCTGGCTGTGAGCATTGATTCATTTGAATGCCTAATAAACCGTATAGGATGATTACACTTGAAGAGATCTGGCCCACTGCCAGCAGTTTCTATCTTCGTTGTCTATGCACAACATCCACATACAAGGAAGAAGAAATTAAGAAATTCTACATGTAACTGGAGGAGTTCTATGAAGAATATCACACCTTCTACAAGATCACCAGAAGATTCTCATATCTAACATTTTGATTCAGCCTTCTGTAACTCTGAATTCCCATAAATGGTCTTGGTGGAAGTGTGTAAAGAACCTATACAAAGAGAACTACAAGAAACTGCTTCAAGAAATAAAAGAGGACACGAGGAAATGGAAACACATTCCCAGCTCATGGATGGGGAAAATTAACATTGTCAAGATGGTAATACTCCCTAGAGCTTTGTACAGATTCAGTGCAGTTCCTATAAGGATACCCATGACATTCTTTAAAGAAATTGACCAAACACTCCTGAAATTCGTATGGAATAATAAACCCCCACGGATAGCTAAAGCAATCCTTGGGAAGAAGAAGATGGGGAGGCATCACCTTTCCCAACCTCAAACTGTACTACAAAGCAGCAGTAGTTAAAACAGTGTGGTACTGGAATAAAAACAGACCTGTGGACCTATGGAATAGAGTTGAGTATCCTGACACCCACCCTCAAAGACATGATCAGTTAATCTTTGATAAAGGTGCAAAGAGTCCAAACTGGAGTAAGGAAAGCCTCTTCAACAAGAGGTGCTGGGAAAACTGGACAGCTACATGTAAAAAAATGAATTTGGACCTGTGTCTAACACCTTGCACAAAAATCAGACCAAAATGGATTAAAGATCTCAATATCAGCTCCCATTTGATCCAGCAATAGCACTCCTGGGAATATACCCTAGAGACCGAAAAACACATAGCAGAAACACTATCTGTACTTCTTTATTCATCTCTGCGCTATTCACTATAGCTAGAATCTGGAAACAACCTAAATGCCCGAGAACAGAGGACTGGCTAAAGAAACTGTGGTTCATCTACACTATGGAATACTATGCGGCTGTCGGAAAAGATGAAATTATGAAATTTATCTGCAAATGGATGGACATGAGACTATAATGCTGAGTGAAATTAGTCAGAAGGAAAAGGACAGATATAGAATGACTGCATTCATTAATACGACATAAATAGATACCAGTGTTTTACTAAATGTGGGAAATGGTAATGGCAGATTAAAACTCACCATTGAATATACACAAAGAGACTTAAGTGATAAACTCTAAATACCTGCAGGGCTAGCCACAATGTGTAAAAGAAGAGGGAGAGAGATGCAGAGACAGAGAGAGAGACAGAGAGAGAAAGAGAGGAAACAGGGCTACCTGCTGTTGAGGCAGCATGGGGGGGTAGGCGGGAGGGGGTGGGGTACATTGGTGGTGGAAATGGGGGCACTGGTGGAGGGATGGGTGTTTGGTATACTGTATTACCAAGAACCAATTATGAACACCTTTGTAATTGTATGTTTCACTGTGGTATAATAAAAAATTAAAAAAAAAAGAACTCTAAAAAAAAAAAAAGATCTCAATATCAGACCTGAATCCATAAAGTAGGTTGAAGAAAATATAGGAAAAACCCTCCACGACATTTAAGCTAAAGACATCTTCAAAGGTGAAACACCATTAACAAAGCAACTAGAAGAAAAGATAAACATATGGGACTACATGAAACTAAAGAGCTTCTGCATCTCGAAAGAAACAGTGACCAAGATAGAAAGACAGTCCACAGAATGGGAAAGAATATTTACCCAATACCCATCTGATAAGGGGTTAATATCCAGGATATATCAGGCACTGGTACAGCTATATAAGAAGAAAGCAGCCAACCCCATTAAAAATGGGGAGAAGAGATGAACAGAAACTTTGACAACGAAGAAATTCGAATGGCCAAAAGGCATATGAAAAAATGCTCATCATCACTAATCATCAGAGAGATGCAAATCAAAACAACAATGAGATATCACCTCACACCACAGAGACTGGCCCATATCCAAAAGGGTAAAAGCAACAAGTGCTGGCGTGGATGTGGGGAAAAGGGGACTCTCATACATTGTTGGTGGGAATGTCGACTTGCACAACCTTTCTGGAAAACAATATGGACATTCCTCCAAAGACTAGAAATTGAGCTCCCTTTTGACCCAGCCATACCACTCTTGGGAATATACCCTGGGAAGCCAAAAACACACAGCGGAAACACAATCCGCACTTTTATTTTCATAGCAGTACTATTCACAATAGCCAGAACCTGGAAACAACCAGTATGCCCAAGAACTGATGACTGGATAAAGAAACTGTGGTACATCTACACAACGGAATACTATGCAGCTGTTAGGAAAAAATGAAGTTATGAAATTTTCCTATAAATGGATGAACATGGAAAGGATCATGTTGAGTGAAATTAGTCAGAAGAAAAGAGAGAGACATAGAATGTCTGCATTTATTTGCATGACGTAAATATATCAGGTGATCTTACTAAAAGTGGAAATTACCACAAACGTGTGGGAGTCAGAGGTTAGGTAAGATAGAGAAGGAAACATGTATGAATAGATGTCAAAAGGTCTGATACCAACATAGAACTGAGTATTAAATACAGGCAAAAAAATGCACATGATGGCTTCTAAGTGTATGTAGTGCAACCCACAATGTGTAAGACAAGGAAAAGAGAGAGAGAGAAAAGAGATAAAGAACCTGCCATTTAGGCAGGCTATGGGAGGGGGGAGGGAATTGGGGACATTGGTGGTGGGAAATGGGCACTGGTGGAGGGCAGGGTGCTGGAACACTATGTGACCAAAACCTCCAAACATGAACAACATTGTAATTGTATATCTTATGGTGGTATGATATAATGTTTAATTGAAAAAATGGTCTTGGTGGACATGATGAACTCAGATAGTCTCTCACTCTGTGCGTTCCATTGTAGACCATGGTTCCCTATGTGGAGTTCTTCAGCTGATCTTCTCGGTCCTATCTTGGCATTAAAATCACCGACTATGTTCTTGTAGAAGGTGTGATCTTTTTATGGAACTCCTCCAGTTCCATGGAGAATTTCTCAATTTCATCTCCTTTGTATGTGGATGTTGGTGCGTAGACAAGAAGATAGAAACTGCTGGCAGTGGGCCTCATCTCTTCAAGTGTATTCATCCTATCTGGTTTTTTAGGCATTCGGAGGTAGAAAAAGAATTCATTCCCTGTTATTGTTGGGGACCCCAGTGGTTCCTGGACAGTCTGACATTTGTTCAGTTCCCTCTGACTAACTTCACTTAACAGGATACCCTCCAGATTCACACACATTGCAGTAAACTAGCTACACAATTTCATCTTCTCTTACAGTTTTGTATTATTCCATTATGTATGACCACAACATCTTTATCCATTCATCGGTTGTCAGATGTTAGGTCATTTTCATAGTATTGTATTTACTGCAATAAATACAGGTATGCACAAGTATCTTTTCAAATTCATCTTTTTTATGTTTGGGGGCAGATAGCAAGAAATGGACTCATTGGGTCATATGACAGTTCTATTTTTAGATGTTTGAGAAATCTCCACACTGCTTTCCTCAGAGACTAAACCAGATGACTTTCCCACCGGCAGTGAATCAGAGTTCCTTTTTTTTTTAATCACATTTCTGCCAACATTGGCGTGAACTGATACTTCATTGTCATTTTGATTTGGATGTTACAGGGACTGTTTTCTGAAATGATCATCACTGAATGGGACCAAGGAGAAATCCTTCCAGATCTGTAAGTTTGTCACTCAAAAGATAAGGGTGTTCCCTGGAAACAGAGAGATCACTCCTTCATTTCTCAAATGCCTGTGATGATTTATTTATTTGCCCATAACATAGTCTATCGCAGTACTAGAGTTATTAGAAACTGTAGACTTCATCTTTTTAAGTCATCTCAAGTTTCAAATCGTCCAAAAGATTGCCCAAACCTGGACTTTTATATCAGATTGTGGTTATGATAAAACTGTATGACAGCTGGCTGAGCTGGCTTCTGTCCCTGGTCCAACTGGCAGTGGATTCCCTTTGAGACCTGGACTCAGCTCTATTGATTCGTTCATTTTGACACTCTGTGGGAGGAAAGAGTTATAGTTACCTGGAATTTTTCCTTCTGGCCAGACAGAGAGGCTCAAGAGAGGGGAGTGGTTAGCAAACTTTAGGACCTAAGCTCAGGATGTTCACACCATCACTTCCATTACATTTATTGACCAAGGCAAATTCCATGATTAAGTTAAGGGGGGGCATCTTTTCTACTTCTGAAGGGAAAAGCCAAAGAGCTACAAGGCTAAGATCTGGGTATAGAAACAGCTGAAGAACAAGGGGCCAACAATGTCACTTCAAAACTCAACTATGGAGAAGACAGCTAAGAATAACTTGTCCTTGCCAAAAGGCAACGGCCTCCCTTTGTTGAACTCCTCTTCAATAAACATTTTTTTAATTTCAAAAAAAAAAAGGCAATGGCCTGTTTGTACTCTAGTTGCTCTGTGATCAGAGGAGCTTAGAAGGCACATGGATTGAAGATGTCGCCAAAATCCAGATACAGAAAATGGAAGCGAGGATTATAAATCCAGCTTCTCTAGGTTCTTTCAGTTGTTAATGCCAGGTCTCACACAGCAGCTGAGAAAATGAAGCTCCCAACTTCCTTACTCAGGTAGAAATCGTCGCTTTGGCTTCATTGTATTTCCATAGAATTGAATCCTCAGATCCACTGAAAATACGGAAAACCATTTTACAGTTGTTACAAAAATAAGCCTTGATCTGTCCTATGAGAAGGAGAAAAACATATCCCTCCTGTCTGAGTGATGGAGCCCCTCCACATCAGAAGGGTAAGTGTCAGATACTATTTTGATTTCATCACTCACCCAGTAGCTGGAGATGAACATATGTCATTCGCTCCAAAGCAAACAACATAGCGCCTCCAGCCGCTCGACCTGGAAACTAGGTGTGGGGCCAGGTAATTAGAGGAACGTTCCTTTAGGCTCATCTCACTGTGGAAGACATTTTCCATCAGAGCTAACACCTTGGAACAAAGTCTCAGCCAGGCTGGCTCCTTCCAGATGTTCCAAGTTCTCAAGAGCATTTCCTGAAGCTGCTTACAGCAGACATGGCTGGCAGAGGGAGGACTGGTCTTGCCACATGTAGGTTTAGACTCCTAGGCCAAGATGGTCGCTACCACGAGCTAAGGCCTAACAGGGAAGAGAACGGAGAGATAGAGAGGAGAGACAGAGAGCAAAGAAAAGCCCAAATGGCCAAAAAACCCTTTCTTCTTTCCTATTCTGGTACTAACAGGACATGGTAGGGACAGGGAAGAGGGGAGGAACCTGGGCTATCTCTGTCCCAGGTCCACTTCCAAATAACTCCAATGGGGATGCTTTTCTCTGAGTGTGCTTCCAGAATCTTCCCTCAGTGAGCTTGGACTAGAATGGTCACTTGGGGAAGGGGGACTCTGGCAAGCAGGGCTGAGTGATGATTAAAAGAAGGTGGTGGTTCACAGAAACCTGATGAAGCCAGGTTTTCAGAAAAATAGGTAGAAGCCTCAATGTGGAGGGGACTCAAGCGAATGAGAAAAAAGACTCTCGGAGATGCTGGGTTCCCAGACAAAATCAGGCGGCAGGGACAGGGATCCCCTTCTGCTCCAGGGGATCGGCATTGGCTGCGAACAACTTGTGAGTTCAGGAGTTTCAAAAGGCTTTACTCAAACCTATTATTGAATTGTTCTGGTGTACAATTCAATAATAGGAAACCCCAGACTTTAGGGTTCCTAGGTGGGCCCTGGCCATGTGTGGGTCTAGAATCCTAGGCCAAGATGGCCACTACCACATGCTAAGGCTTAACAGGGAAGAGAACTGAAGAAGGAGAGCAGAGGCAGAGGGTGGAGAGGAAGAAGGAGACAGCAGGCTCCTGCTTTTATATCTTTTCAGTCCCGACTGCCCAATCAACGGATAGCAGTTAAGGTCAATCCCCTCAGGTTTGCTTCTCCCAGGACTTCATCTAGTCCCATTGAAATGTTAATGTTGCCCCAGCCAAGGTTTCTCCATCAACCCCATAAGAGTGAGATCACATTTTCCTATTTTTGACTGTTTGCCTTTATCTGACTTAGTTCACTTAGCATGATACCCTTTAGGTCCACACAAGTTGTTGCAAATGACAGGATTTCATCTTTCTTACATCTGAGTAGTATTCCATTGTATAACAGTTTACATCTTCTTTATCCTCTCATTAGTTGATGGGCCCTAAGGTGTTTCCAGCTTTTGGTTACTGTAAATGATGATGCAATGAATAAGAATATGAATAAGAATATGAATATGAATATGAATGAATAAGAGGGTACATGTACATAGAAAGCTACAAAATAGTACAATAGATTTATAGCAAGTAAATTTGGTCTAGAGGAGATGTGCTGTTAAGAATTACACTTGAGGCCAGAGCAATAGCATAGCAGGTAAGGCATTTGCCTTGCGTGGCAGACCGGGTTCAATCCCGGCATTCCATATGGTCCCTTGAGCACTGCCAGGAGTAATTCCTGAGTGGAGAACCAGGATTAACCCCTGAGCATTGCAGAATGTGGTCCCAAAAAAAAAATAAAAAAAAATTACACTTAAGTATTTTACTGTCATTTCCGGAAATTGTTTAGAGCTTTCTTCCTTTTTCAGATCAGAGAGTTATACCACACTGGTCTCAGGAGAAAAATCAAACCTCAATCTAATCTTAGATAACCCAAAACTAAAAGATCCAGGGGCATTTGTGTCACTCATTTGCATGACCAGCTTTCTTCAGAAGGCTAGCTTTTTTTCCATTTTGAATCCAGCCTCATTTAAGATAAAATAGAAATAATTTGATATATTCTCTATGTTTTCAGTCTTGAAAAGATCTTTATCTTTTCAAATTAGTTTGGCAGTAAAACCTTTCTCCTAAGATTGATTTGATTTCTCTTCGTTTCTCAGAAGACCCGTTTCCGCAGCTCGCCTTCATGTTCTAGTGGGAATTTGACCAGTAAGCCACAGAGGGCAGGTTTGCATTCACTCAATCTGTAACCACATCTTCAGCAGTGTGACAAACACAGGCCTGGCATCAAAGGGAATCAGACTTGAACCACCGCTTTCCTGACAACAGTCTGTGTCTGAGGACACAGCAAATCACCATAATGTACAGAAGGAAGGAGGTGGACCAGGGTCCTCTACAGCAGAGGAACTTCCCAAATGCCCAGTTTGCAGGTACTAAGATTCTATGCTAAGGCCTATGCTGCCTTGCCCCACCCCAAGACTTGCTTTTCAGTAGCAGAGATTAGCTCCCAGGAGAGCAGGCACAGGGAGAAACAGGACCATGGGGAAGAACTCTGTCTGTGGACATTGATTAGTACTATAAATTAATAAAAATCACATTATCTGGGAATTCATAATTCTCACTCAGGAAAATTGCTCGCTCCCACCCAGATGTTCATGACAGGGTTCCCAAGATGAAGCACTTTGGTATGTGAGTTATTTTGAGCTAAAGTCAACTGCAGTGCTATAGCCTCACAAGAAACTTCCATCACTCCTCCATCACCTAAAAGAACGAAAACTCAGTGTTACCCAGAATTGGGATTTTGTTTCTGTTTTTCAGAAATAACCTTTCTATCAAAGAAACTTAACAGGCAGAGCAAATAATGATGGAGCAGCTGGTCTGGAGTTATCTCTCTCCTCCCCACATGTACAGCCTTTTCTCTCCTTGAAGTTCCTGGCCCCAGCCACGTCTTAAGCTCAGTATATTTGCCCCATTGGCATTCATGTCTATATCCATATATACATACATATATATGCATATATATACATATATATGTTTGTAATTCAAGTTTTTCTCCTCCTAATCTGTGTGATGTGTATCTTATTGCTTGATCAGCATTAAAAAAAAAACCAGAGCAGCTTGGGGCAGATTCCTTCTCCATTCTTACACCGTTATTACAGACCCATTATTCCTGGATTCATCTAGAATGATAAACTGGAAGAGATTTTCCAGTGCATCCAACAGGCATTTCACTTTTGAGAGACAATCCTGTATGTGTTACAAGGTAAAGGCAAAGATTTTTGTCCCTTTATTCTTTTCATCGTTTGATAGGCGCAGCATCTGGGCTTTGTATTACCTAGGAGGACCACATCAGTTAATATTATTTCCATGAGAAAATTCTGTTATTAGTCTCTTTAATTTCTGTCTCCTCCACCTCTTGGAATACTGAAGTCTTTTACCAACTTCCTCAAGTGCTATTAACTGTATGTTTCCAAGCAACCTCATCCAGACTCAAGAACTGCTCTCTTCACAGTGGTCAGCATGGAGGGGCAGCTGTGATGACTGATTCTCCCTAAGC
Source organism: Cryptotis parvus (assembly GCA_021461705.1). Classification (NCBI taxonomy): domain Eukaryota; kingdom Metazoa; phylum Chordata; class Mammalia; order Eulipotyphla; family Soricidae; genus Cryptotis; species Cryptotis parvus. The sequence goes on along the minus strand of JAJIBD010013340.1, from coordinate 15,115 downwards.
TGGAGATGGGAGCCATCCAGACGGACGGCCAGGGGACTGGGTTGAGACTTCAATCTTGTGTCCTGAGTACCAAATACTTAACCTGGCACCAGAGGTCATTCAATAAACATCCCAGAATAATGGATGAATAAATGTGATCCCTTCCACTGCTATTCCCCTTTTTGGGAATATTTTCCTAAACTCTGAAGCATGTTTTCCCTGCAAACAAATTAGTATGTGGAAAAAATCCTGGTGGGAAATGGGCACTGGTGGAAGGATGGATGCTGGAGCACTGTATGACCGAAACCCAAACATGAACATCTGTGTAATTGTATATCTCATGGTGGTATAATAATTTTATATATATGTATATATATATATATATATATATATATATATATATATATCACTGTATCACTGTATCACTGTCTTCCTGTTGATCATCGATTTGCTCAAGTGGGCACCAGTAACATCTCCATATGTCCTGTCTCATGCTAGTAGAGCCCAAGGGCATCTGCTTGCTCCAGGAACATAAAGAGCCTCAAAGCATTCCATCAGGTCATGGGAATGAGGAATATAATTGTTACTGGTATTTGGCATATCAAATATGACACGGGTAGCTTGCCAGGCTCTGCCATGCAGGTGGGATACTCTTGTAGTCACCTCTGATCTCCAGCATTTATATATAAGAAAAGAAATCCTCCTTCTTCTCCACACCCACCTGACCCTGGCCCCGATGAAGCCAGCTGCTGGGAGCTGTCTTGTGCCGACATATCTGTGTGTTTGCATTATCAGTCTTCCCAAATCCCAGATCCACAGCCTTACACTAGAAGAGTTTTTCCAAGGGTTCATGACATTAGCATTGCTTTTAACTGACATTCCCACGGAACTTCAGAGATCCGGAGCTTTTTATAAAGCACAAGCTCCCTTTGGTGACCCAGAAGATTGCCTGGGTCTGTGAGAACTTAGGCCATCACTGGCAGAGTAGCAGGAAGGAGATGAGGCTGCTTCTGTGGCCAGTTTAGAAAACAGCTTTTTTGTTTTTTGTTTTGTTTTTGTTTTGCTTTTTCTCTTTCACAAAGGGCAAATACCAGGCCCACCGCAGACCTACTGACAATGCTTTCAGTTCTGTAAACTCTCACGGGACAGAGCGGATGGTGACGTTTTCAGAGAAAAAGTAAGCAGTGTGTGTGTAAACCCAACCAGAAGCCAGGGTTTGATTTCTCCCCCACACTTTTTTTGTTTGTTTTCTTTTCCACATTCGGAGATGTTCAGGAGTTACTTCTGGCTTTGCACTCAGGAATTACTCCTGATAGTGCTCAGGGAATCATATGGGTGCCAAGAATTGAACCCAGGTAGGCCATGTGCAAGGCAAATGCTCTACCTGCTATAATATCACTCTGGTCTCTCTCCCCCACTCTTTGGCATTTTGTGGGTAATTGGCTGTGATCTTCTCACTGCTGGGTATCTTAGTTGTATCTTCATCCTATAAATCTATCCAGTTCTTCTCCCCACTATTTTTTCTCATGCCCCCACCCAGCCCCTACACCCAGTTTATTTCCCTTCCACTTCCTTTCAAAGCAACCTTAGTTTTGTTATCATTGGGTGTCGGAAATGCCGCCAGGGTCCCCAACAGTGCCGGGAAGAGAGTTCTCCTCTACCTCCGAAGCCAGTGGGGAATGGATGAAGACTAAGGAATCCGATGCAGTTTTAAAAGGCTTTACTTATCACAGGTTCAGGCATACAAGTCAGCAATAGGAAAAACCCTGTGCTTAGGATTCCCAGCTAGAACCCCAGACACGTGTAGGCCAAGATGGCGACCACCACGTGTTAAGGCCCTGTAAAAAGGAGAAAAAGACAAGACTCCCAAGAAGGGTGCAAACTCACAAAAGAGAGAGCCCAAAAAAGAGAGAGAGAGAGAGAGAAGAGGGAGAGAGAGAGAGAGAGAGAGAGAGAGAGAGAGAGAGAGAGAGAGAGAGGAGAGGAAGCAGGCTGGTTTTACACCCCTGCAACTCAAACCTCCCACTATTATGGGAAGCAGCAAGGGTCAAATGCCCTTAGGTAATTTCTCCCAGCACCTCACCTAGGCCCTATTATATGCTAATGTTTTGAGCCAAGATCTGCCTGGAAATGCCTTTATAGGGTAGAGGAGGGGTTTCTGAGATGGCATGTCTCTGTACCAAAGACTAATACTAATGCCAGCTAAATATTTCTCCAAGCCTTCACAAGTCTCGTCTACTTCACGGTAGTTTTGTATTTTAGTTGCCTTTGAGTTATCAGGGAGCCATGCTTGCTTTCTTGGAGGCAAACAGTATTTCTCTCTGGTCTAATTACTTAGAGATCCAACGTGGCCAGGTAAATATGCTGGTAAGATCTAGCTAGTCCCACGATGATTGTGGTAGCATGAGAGAATATTTATACCAGCCAGTACAGAATACATGGTCAGATAAGACTGCCACATTCAGACTATCCCCTATCTACGAAGTGACCTGCAGGAGGCAATCCAGGGCAGATGCAGAGGTTCTGAGAGGAGTCCTGCAACAATTGGGCACTTACATTTTTTTTTGTTTTAACTATCCATCAGTTTTATAACCTGAGATTGTACATACTGGTGAAATCATTGAACTAATCTTTTTCCTTCTGATTTATTTCGTTTCACAATATACCCTTGAGTTCTTTCTATTTTGCAGCAAATGGCAAAATTTCATCTTTTTTAAATTTCCAACTCCTAAATGTACCATTTAAAAAATTTATAAGCAGCCTTCCATAGTCCAGCTGTTATACATAGATGGGGTACTTATAATTGTTCCTTGTAAATATTTGTTTTATTGGGCTAGATTCTTAGAAGAGGAACTGTCAGATCTTGCCAGTCCCCCGTGAATAACTCTGCTTTCCTCTCTTGAAGAAGCTCTGTGGAATTTCTTGCAATGTAGTGGCACCAATTTACTTCCTCCTGGGGAGTTTTAAAGGACCAGGCAGGCAAGGAGGTGGTGAAAAGGTCATTTGTGGTGTCCCTTTGTGTGTCCGCATCTGGCAGCCAACAGTTTAGCAGATGGTGCAGAGTGGAGGACTGCTTCACATCCAACATTATCTGCAGATGTTCTCTTGTGGGTTTTTTTGTAATCACCAATGGCTGCATTAGGCTGATTTTCACCTCAAAGGCTCAACATGACTTAGAGGTAATCTGGAATAAGTCCAACTCGAACAGGTTTCAAATCAGCAAGCCTCTCTCCCCAGAGACAGGAACTCCTGCAATTCCTTGAGATGCGATTTCACAGAACAAACTTCTGGAAAAGTTGATGCACACTTAGAGTTGTGTTTGTAGGGCACGAGATGGATTCCAGTCTTGATGTGGGGCAGCTGGAAGTCACTGCTCAGCAAAAAGGAATCAATATTCCCGAACCCTATGTTTCAGAAATGCATAGAGGGCTGGATATTACTATTAAAACATCTCATCCCACAGAAATAACTATCTTTTCTATTGAAGAGCAAATAGGAAATGGTTAAGTACTGAGTGCCTCAGAACCCTGCCCTGTCACATCAGTCATGGGGGCCCCCTTAAGGCCACTAGAGTTGTGTCCCAAGATTAGGTGGACCCGATACCATTGCTCCACTTACAATTTGATTCACCTAAAACCACTTCAACCAAAAGACTCTTTTCAGACATTTATTGCATTTATTTCATCTCTTTAAATTCAAAGGTTTTTCTTTTGGGAGGAGGCAGGACTTGGTTAAGTTTGAGACACACCCAGCAGTGCTTAGGGGATGCTACTGCCTCCTGTGCTCAGGGATTACTCCTCTAAGTGCTTGAGACACTGTATGCAGAGAGTGGATGGAGTCAGGGTCAGCCTCGTGCAAGAAGAGAGCATAACCTGGGCACTATGTCTCTGTCCCTGCATTTGGCTTTCTTATAGGATAAACTTTCTGGGTACATGGTATAAAATAGGATTTCCTCTCTCTCTCTCTCTCTCTCTCTCTCTCTCTCTCTCTGTGTGTGTGCCAACTATGCTGGGGGCTATGCTGAGCTCTGCTGTAGGGGGTGCTGGAGGTATTTGGTAGGGATTAGAACTTGAATGGCTTACTGTTTCTAGCCTCAGGATTCTCTTTTATCCTCTAATTTACTTGGATCTATTTATTTTATTTACTTACTTATTTTGGCTTTTCTACCACACCTGCAAGTGCTCAGGGCTTCCTCTCGGCTCTGCACTCAAATGTCAGTCCTGGCAGTGCTAGCGCTACCATATGGGGTGCCCAGGATTGAATCCAGGTCAGCTGCGTGCAAGACAAGCTTACCACCTTTACTACTGTAGTAAAGCTTACCAGCTTTACTACTTCTCCGACCCCATGAATGAGTTTATTTATTTATTTATTTGTTTGTTTGTTTGTTTGTTTATTGCTTTCTTGGGTCACACCCGGCAATGTCAGGGGTTTCTCCTGGCTCTGCACTCAGGAATTACTCCTGGCAGTGCTCAGAGCCGGCATAGGCCAACCGTGTGCAAGGCAAACGCCCTACCCGCTGGGCTATCGCTCCGGCTCGAATCAGTTTATTTTAGACTGCACATATGACCAAATATTTATTTGCTTGGGTTTAAACCAAAATATCTAAAATTATACCAACAACTCATAGAAAGATAACTTTTAACTTTTTCTTAAAAAACAAACTTGTTTAATTGTTTCACTTCTTCACTTTCATCTCATGCCATAAAAGCTGAGCCTCTTTATTTCCAAATTCACCACTTTAAAAAAATATTATTCTACAGGGTTCAGGTGTTTCAATGTTAACCTTGAAATTTTCAGCCCTAAATAGTAGTAGGGGTTCTGGGCGTCTATGCCTTTCCCTGGCCCTGTCTGTGCTCTTTTGGGAAGAATTGCTAAAGGACAATAGAAGAAGAGAAAAGCAGTGGAGTGACCCCGGGCAGAATGTAAGACAGGGATGTGGCCACGGTAGGTGAGTCTCAGGAGCTAGATCTGACCAAAGGGTGGTGTAGGGCCATTTTTTTAAAAGACTTTCAAACATTTCTGGGCATCATTGGGCTGTTCCTACCTCACCAGAGGCAAGACTGAAATCACCACATTGACTTTTGTTTTGACCAACACACAGTCCTGGAGCTATCAGCTCCTGAGTGGGCTCCTTTGGACTCCTGGGAGCTTTAGAATCTTGCTATGGAAAATTCTTCAGGCTCAGCTTAGTTTATAGATGCTTTGTAGCTAGCTATATGCTAGCCTGACCATATAAATAAGTTTCTGATAATGGGTTATTTCCCAAAAAGCATTCATTTGGACCAATACCCTCATATTTTTTTTTTATTATTTTAGGTCATCAAAGAACAGTAAAAAATTTTCAAGAATTTTCAGTCTCAGTTGATCTCAGCTCAAAATAATCCACATACTGAAGTAATATGTCCTTCAGAGGCTGCTTCTGGAGACCTTTGTTTGTTTTGTTTTATTCATGTCCAATCAGCCAAGACCATTTTTTCCACCTAATTTTGATATTCCTCCAGGTTTTGGAAGAACTTAATTGCCCTCTGATTTATATAACATAAGAGAACTAAAAAAAATTATATATAATCTGTGTACTGGAAGTTAGAATCTTATATCTATGCCTAATTCATTTAACTCTGGGGAAGTATCATCAATTTCCAACAGACAGCTTTAAGATCTGCAAAGTGCTGGATTAAAGGTTTGCCTTAATAAATAATCATCCCTATTATTTTGCATCTGGCGTCCAGCCTTCCTAGAGTGTGGGCCTGGTGGAAGAGGTCTTTCTGGGCTGGTTGGGGTGGCTGAGATCTATCTGGTGGGCGGGGCAGAAGGCTCTGAACGCCAATCATGTTGGCAGCCTCAGCTGCTTACGTATTCCATCCAGTCTCCCTCCCATTACTCACTCCCTCCGCACGGAGATCCCTCCCAAATGCTCCATTCACCTCACAGCACAGCTGGTAGCTGCCCCCTGCCAGTGTCTATCAGGAGCTTCCTATGTCTGGTTAACTTTGCAAAGAATATAAACTTCCCCAGTGGGGTAGTTTTGACATTTCAGACATTTTCTTGCTCTTAGCTCAGTCTTGGTCTTATCATCACTTAACTATTATTGCTTAAACCAAATCAACAAAGTGCTTAGTTTGGAGGATGTGGGCCAGGCATGCCCACGGGATGTGCACATTTGAATGAAATGATTGATTTGGCTGAATTTATTATTCCTTCCTGGTTTTTAATCTTCATGACAACTAACAAAGGCCAGCATACAGATGCCTGATCCTCAATAGTGGATTGTGACAACCATTTGCTTTCACCACTCCCATCTTTTTCCCTTAGGATTATCCCTCTTGCCGTACCCTGAGGCCATGTCATCCTTTCTGTGTATTCTGGGACTGTGTGTCTCATCCACGGGCAGGACCATTGCAGGACCAGTGGCCTTGTCTGGCTGCAAGGGAAGCTGTCTTCTGAGATGCAGCGAGAGCAGTTTCAGCTGACAATCTCATATTGCAGGTCAGGAAACCAAAGAACCATTCAGCTGTTGTCAAAACTGGCCAGCCTCACATGCAATGATTTTCTTTCCTGAAATCACTTTTTTTCCCTCCCCATCACAACCACAAATTCAAAAGAAAATGAGTAATTGCTGGTTTACCCAGAATCATCGGTTCTCCCAAAGTAAGTGAATTCCTGAGTGAATCTATTAATTTCCATTTCCAGATGTGCAACAAAATGTTTGATGCACCACTAGTCTGTTATAATTAAATAGCCTGTCTGCATCCATTGGCGAAGCACATCATCGATCAGTGTATGTTGGGTGCTTCGAAATTGCTTTTAGGTTTGCTGCCTGTTGTGAGATTTCTAAGCCGCCCTCTTGCCCATGCTTCTCAGGGGGCTAAAAGCCTCCTGCCTGATGAAAGTACAACACACATGTGCTTGAAGGGGAGTCTCCAATGAGAAATGAAATATATTCCATCCAAGGGCAATTTCCTGTTTGTATGGAGCATCATCTGAGCATGATTTACTAAGTGCCCTGAATGTACTTGAAGTTAGTAACAATGTTTAAGATGTAGTTTCACCCATAATTTTAAACATGTCTTGAATTATTTTTTTCTTATCTGTAAATTGGGGAAGTTGATTCCTGCCAGGCCTGATAAGAGACATCCATTGGTCACATATAGAAAATAGAAGGGGGAACTGATGAACTCCTGATGAACTTCAAGCTGTTGCTTTCCAGCTTGGTCTGTTGTAAGGTTACTGCATTGCCACATCTGGCCTGTCCTTGCCCAGACCCAAGGCAGAGAGGTGCCTTTTTCAGTCTTCTAGCCTCATGGCTGGTGGTGGGAAATGGGCACTGGTGGAGGGTGGGTGCTGGAACATTGTATGATTGAAACCAATCATGAGTATCTTTGTAATTGTATATCTCATGGTGGTATAATAAAAAAAAAGAATGCTACTTTCAGGAACCAGTTATCTGCTGAAAAATTTTAGTCCCAGAATTGTTTTATATGGAGCACATTGAGTACAGGTCTGATTCATTCGTGAAAATCCTCTTCTCCCCCTGACCTCTTTTTTTTGTTTTGTTTTGTTTTGGTTTTTTGGGTTTTTTTTTTTTTTTTTTGCTTTTTGGGTCACACCCAGCAATGCTCAGGGGTTATTCCTGGCTCTGCACTTAGGAATTATTCCTGGCGGTGCTTGGGGGACCATATGGGATGCTGGGGATTGAAAACGGGTCAGCCGTGTCAAGGCAAAATGCCCTACCCGCTGTGCTATCGCTCCAGATCTGATCCACCAACCTCTAAGGTTACCATTTTGTCAAGGGAAAGTCCACCCCCTATGTCACAGTCTAAAAAATAAGCTACTCCCACCCTAAGTCACTTAGAGATTCTGTATCTCTATGGGCTAGAAAGCAACAGGGCCATATCAAACCATCCTTTAGAGACTAACGTTGTCAGAAAACGTTCTCAGAGCTGAAGAGACTGTACAGAGTTTAGGTTCTTACCTTCCTTGCAGCAGATCCTGTTAGATTCCCAGTACATCATGGTCATCCGAGTACCGCCAGAATGGATCCATAAGCACAGAGCTGGGTTAGCCCCAACCACTGCCAAGCCCCTAAGCAGAGCCAGACTCCTCAAAAAGTTCTGTGAGAGCATGATTTCTGTCTAGTGCTCTGGACTGATAGCAGCAAGACAAAAGAATCAAGTTGACAAAAACACGGGAGAAGCTTGGAACAGAGAAAATCCTAGAACACCGGCACTCAGTCTCTTAGTTCTCCTGAACCCAGCAGCTCGGAATCCATCAGATTGTGCGAGAGCTCACCATGTCCCCATTCCCTTCCCTTCCCTTCGTGTTAAATTTACAGTCTGTAGGGGCCGGAGCAATAGCACAGCGGGTAGGGCATTTTCCTTGCATGCAGCTGACCCAGGTTCAGTTAGTTACTCCTGAGCCCCGCCAGGAGTAATTCCTGACTGCAGAGCCAGGATCAAACCCTGAGCATCACTGAGGTTACCCAAAAAGCAAAAACAAACAATCAAACAAATAGAAATGAATAAATAAACAAACAAACAAATAGATAAATAAATAAATAAATAAAAATAGGTATATAAATAAATAAATGAATGGTCAGCCTGTCATCTGAATCAGGGTACCCAAGTTAATACATACTTTTTGTACTGATTTGAGAACATGTCTGTTGCTTTTTCTTTTGCATCAGTCTCATTAATCCAATACATATTATTTCTCCTAATTTACACACACACACGCACACACACACACACACGGAAGCAGACATACAAATCACCTCGCTCTGATAGGTTTTTGCTTCTTGTTCTACTACCCTGCTCCCATGTATAACCCAAAAGTCAAAGGAATTGGCCAAATTTCCACCACTCACTCTTCTCCCATTGTCTCACATTAACTCTAATCTGCTCATGTTCCATCCACCTCAGTGCAAACCTTTTCACCATTCATTTCAGGGGTCACCGCCCAGTCTTTCTCTCTCTCTCTCTCTCTCTCTCTCTCTCTCTCTCTCTCTGTGTGTGTGTGTGTGTGTGTGTGTGTATCTTCATCTGTCTCTCTCTTTCTCCCAGTCACTGAATCTAAGGAAAATTTTATTAACAGCCTGTATCTACACAATAGGCTCTCTTCCTCTTTGGTTTTTTTGGTTTAAAAAACAAAAAAAAAAAAAAAATCCAATCATTCCTTCCTTTTCAGAACTTTCTACATTTGCCTCTAGATTTTCTGCTAAGTCGGACTGCCCCTCCAGCTCACTAGTTCCCATGACCAATCTTCCCCTTTGATTTTATTCCTCGTCCCTGATTTTTTGCTCTTCGCAAAAAAAAAAAAAAAAAAATCTATATAGTGAAAACTGAAAACTTGCTCTGGGAAATATCAATATTACATACCCCTCCGGTACCCCTTTTCTGTTCTTTTGTAAATTATGGGAGAATAGGCTCCTTAGTAGTTTTCCTGGATGCAAGTACTAGCTAACTTCTGGATTGACAGAGCCTCCCCAGTCAGGAAAGATGGAGAGAGATGGAGGTGGGAATCTTGGGTTATATCTCTGCAGCAGCTTCATTTCTTCTTGTATCCTCCCCCTAGATGCCTGCCAGAGTCCAGTTACTATCAGGTGCCAAACCCAGGTCCTGTCATATTGCCTTTTCTTTATTCTAAGATAGTTGTCTAGGTAAAAAACCATGATGGAAGAGACTGGAGCAATAGAACGGTAGGTAGGGCACTTGCCTTGCACTCAGCCAACCTGTGTTCCATTCCCAGGACCCCATACTGTCCTCCAAGCAAGGCCAGGAGTGATCCCAGAACTCAGAGTCAAGGGGCGGAGCGATAGCCCAGCCGGGTAGGGCATTTGCCTAGCACGCTGCCAGCCCATGCCGGCCTGGGTTCGATCCCCGGCATCCCACATGGTCCCACGAGCACCGCCAGGAGTAATTCCTGAGTGCAGAACCAGGAGAAACCCCTAAGCATTGCCGGGTGTGACCCAAAAAGCAACAACAACAAAAAAAGAACTCAGTCAAGAGTAAGCCCCGAGCACCACCAAGTGTGACCCCTAAACAAAGAAAAATAGAAAATCTTATACCTGGTGAAATCTACCAAAAAGATATTATACTTTAGGAGTTTAACGAAGTTGCAGCATACAAAATCAGTACACAAAAATCAGTGTTTTATCTATATACTAAGAACAAGCAATTTGTATGGAAATTCAAAGCAAATCACTTTATCACATAAAAAGTGGTGAATACTTGATAAGCCTGGTAAAATATTTCAGATCTATATAATGAAATCTGAAAACTTGCTCTGGGAAATATAAAAAATATTAAATGAATGGATATATCTATATATATCATATATGATATATGTATACATACACTTGCATATATGTATACATACACTTGCATATATGTGTGCACATATACATATACATATATGTATATGCACACACATATGTGTGTATGTATGTATATACTGTCTTCACCTTATATCCATAGACTGGAGACTCAATTCTCCCAAATTTGGTTTACCTCAGTTCAAATAAATTCCAGTAAAAATCAAGCAGAATTTTCTTTATTGAAATTAATAAGCAGTGCAGAGCCAGGAGTAACCCCTGAGCATGCCGGGTGTGACCCCCCAAAAAAAATTTAAAAAAAGGAAATTAATAAGCAGATTCTAAAACTTAGAGGACCTAAATTAGGTCCTAACTTTTGAATGAAGTTAGAAGATTAACACTACTTGATTTCAGTAATTACTATAAAGCTACAGCAATCAAGGTAGACTGCTACTAACATAATCATTAACAAAAAAGATTCAGTCCAGGAATAGACCCATGCATATGCAGACAAAGTTTTGACAAAGAATCAAAGACAATTCAATGATTAAAGGGTAGTCATGTAAATGATAATGGTTCTGAAATTATTTATATGCAAAAGTAATATTTTGATTTATAGTTACAGTATATATAAAAAATACAGTTAAAACAAATTGTAGACCTAAAGGTATGACAGTAAAGACAAAGATTTAGTTCAGTGGTCAAAACACACACACAAAAAATTAAAACTCATGATTCTTCAACAACAACAAAAATTTGCCTTGTTCCTTCAAAAGCATTTATAAAAGGAATAAAAAAGATAAAGCCCAGATGATAAGAAGATAATTGTTGATTATATCAGAATAAAGGACTTCATCAGAATGAAGGATCCAAGACAGTAACAAGAACATGAAGTATTTGTTTTTAATGGACAAAAGCCTTGAACAGATACTTTACCAAAGAAGAAATTTGATGCTCATCATTACTAATCATTGCTCAAGAAGTTGGGTGACCTGAGGGCCTCAGGGGTCCCATCCTGTTTATTCTCAAAGACACCTCCTTTTTTCCTAGAGAAAAGGTAAGACTCAGGTCTAGCCCAGCACCCAAAAGGACTGGGCCCTGGGGGGTAGCGGTTGGTAGGAGGGGGGCTTGCTCCCAGCACTCAGAACTTAGCAAAGCAAAGGTTATAGCTGTTTTGAATGCAAATGTTTATTTGCATTCAAAGTCCTTTATTCTGATATAATTTTTTTGTTGTTGCCTTTCTTAAAGCAATGGACCCATTTTTGGCTTCATAAGTAGGTGTAACAAGTATGAATAACAAATAAATATTTTCTGGAACACTAGACCAAACCAAACCAAAGCAAACAAAACTAAACAAAAACCCAGAGCAGAGTATATGAGTCTCTAAAATGTACATTAATCTTCAGTGGCAGAAAGTGGGTCAGTGGTTCTATGGCAGAGGGAAAGGAGGTAAGGAATACCTAGGGTACCATGGGCCTGCCCATCATTGGAACTTGGGGTCACTTTAACAAAATACATCAAAATCTGTCAAATTATAAGCTTAAATATGTGCACTGTACAGGACATCAATGATATCTTAATTAAAGCTGTTTAAACAATAAAACTACCTCTCAGATAATGTTGGTTCTCTGCTCATAACCTTCCATTTCTGAGTGAAACCCAAGACTTTTACATGGTTTTCCTGACTGACTCCTCCCTTCTCTGTGAGGGCAAACAAGCAAATGGTTCTCTGCACCAGAAAGTTAGAAAGTGAAAAATATTGTCATGCTGGCTTTTACAAGAAGGGAAGGCTTTATTGCCATCTGGAGTACAAGGAAGGAAGAAACCATTCTTAGCGCTGCCTCCCCACAGACACCTTGTTTCAGAGAATATTTGTACAGATAAAAGAGGGGTTGAAAATTTCCCTCTATTTCTAGTAAAAATGGAGGTGGATTTCAGGAAAAATAGGATGAGAACCTTGAGAAAAATAGGTGATTCTCAGGATAATTGGAGGCGAGATGGGAAAGTGGTTTGAGGAAAAACAGGTGATGAGATTTCCTGGATGATGTTGTTTTCTGTGTATTTCTCTGAACTATTACTTATAATAGATCTTCTGCCCTCCCAGTTGTTATGCAAGTGGAAATGCAAACAGGAACAGAAAGGATAGTATCTCTGTGAAATAATTTTTTGTAATTTTCTGTTTCTTTTTTATTGTTGTACTCTTCTCTGAAAAACAATTGTTAATACATTTGCTGCTTCTACAAAACAGTCCCTAAAAAACAGTGCTTGAGAGTTATCTTTTGTCCAAACTAACCTATTAATATCAAGTATCCATTTTGGTCTGTGGTTTCATCTGCTGCTACTCTGTTTTGCTCACTCAGCTCCTGGAAAACTCAGACCACATTCTTCATACCATTGTTCAAAATATCAGGCATGTTACACCTTAAAAAACTCTTTTCTTTGCTCTTTTATTATAGAGACTCACAGACATGGGGCAGAGCTGCTACCGGCTCTCCCTGTGCCCAGCCACTCACGAGGTACCCGGGAGGGATCGCGGGTTCTAGCCCTGGCCCGCCACTCCAGCGGAGCCTCGCAACAAGTCAGAAGTCCCCCTCTCCATGAGGGCCACCATTTTCCACATCTGGACTTCCCTCTCGCCAGAACTCTACCCAGTAGAAGAGCCTATTACAGCCCAGCTCAAGCGGCGGTGCATCAATAAATGCTGGATTTAGAGGTGACTACAAGAGTATGCCACCCACACAGCAGAGCCTGGCAAGCCTCCCGTGGTCGTATTTGATATGCCAAATACCAGTAAAAATTATAGACCTCATTCCCATGACCTGATGGAATGGTTTGAGGCTCTTTATGTTCCTGGAGCAAGCAGATGCCCTTGGGCTCTACTAGCTATGAGACAGGACATATGGAGATGTTACTGGTGCCCACTCAGCGCAAATTGATGATGAACAGGAAGACAGTGATACAGTGATTTTATTATTAGTTCACTACTTAGTTATCTGTGAAAAGGTTCTTCCTTTAAGCCTTTGCTATCATGCCAGCTTCTTAATGAGATCCATTTAGCTCTTTTATTTGAATTTATCCAACACAAACACCAATCCTTACTTCTCTTTCCTTAACCCATTAGTTGTATAGCACTTAATTTTGCTGATATATTTAGCCATTTACTCATTTATTATGTTTATCTCTCCTCCACATCATATATACATATACACTAAAATATAAGATTCCTTGAAGCTACAGTTTTCACTGGTTTTTCCATTTCATACATTGTAAGATTTAGCACAGAGCCTAGTTTAAAAAAAGCATGTAAGAGAGGGAAGAGAGAGAGAGAAAGAGAAAGAGAGAAAAGAGATGGAGAACCTGCCATGGAGGCAGGCTAGGGGAGTGGGGAGGGTATCGGGGATATGGGTGGTGGGAGGTGGGCACTGGTGGAGGGATGGGTGCTGGAACACTGTATGGCTTTTTAAACCCAAACATGAACATTTTTGTAATTGTCAAAAATGAATAAATAAAAAATAAATAAATAGCTAAAGAAAAATGTTTATTATTAAATAAGACAAATCTATTTTCAATGAGTGAATAAATCATTAATCTACTGATAACTCTCACTGGGGCTGAAAATCTCAATGAAATTATAAAATCTAGTTCAGAATATGTTTACAAGATTCTTTCATGTCCAGAAAATGTTTCATTCTTTTTACATATGGATTTTGAGCCCTGGTGTTTTTGATCTGTAATCTTGCTAAAAACATTCTAATATTCATTAGATATGAATATTAGAATATTCATATCTAATATGGATGCTTAGAAATACAGCTTGCTAAAGTCTCTTGCCAAACTTAGAAATAAGGACTCCCAATTAATGACTTTTCCTATAGTACACTGAGGGTTTTTTTAAAAAATAGCAATTACTGATATCGCAAGAAGGAGTGAATTCATTTTTGCATGTGTAACCCTTTGAAACAGTATGGTCTGTTTGAGAAATTGGGTGCAAAAGGTCATCTAGATATTTCAGTCAAGTCTGGTTTCACTGTACTGAAATTTCATTTTCATCTAGACAAGATGTTCTTTCACCCATTATTCCCATTTTATCAAGCTTTTAGGTAGGAGTCTTTTACAGTAAATTTGCAACACTAACATGTACACACAGAACATTTTTATTGGAAGTTGCAAGTTCAGAAGGTCTACCAGCTTCTGCAGAAGAAATGTCTATCGCAATATTCAGTTTGATGCCTACTTGAGATGTAATTCCTCAGGGTCTGTCCATCTGAAATGCACATGGGCACCAACATTTTATTATTATTATGTTAGGTTCGGCCATTACAGAATACAGAGTCTCCAGAAATAAAAGATACAGACCAGCAGGAATAGGGAATAGGAGAAGATTTGGGGATGGACAACTCTATGATGCTCGCCTGGCCGGACCCCCTCACAGGATCTTAAGATGGCCTAGGCATTGGGCCACAGTATAATCCCAGCGCCTGGTTGCCTCAGAGGCAAGTACCCATAAGCCAGTATGGACTTCATGGAACCGCAGGTCAGAGCCCAATCAGACCCCGTAGCCGAAGCCATGGGGCCTTATTAATTCAGCGCACATTCACACAAGCAGAGAAGTGGAGAGCTGCAAACTGCACTAGTTATCCCGGCCTGACCTGAGTTTGCTGACACTGGAGACTGCAAACAGCAAGCAGGAGGGATGCCGATTGCCCACCAAGGAGAACTCCAAAGACGGACTTATGCAAAAGCAAAGGGTTTATTTTCCAAGCATGCTGGGGCTTTCAGCATAACCAATGGCAGGCTAGAGGATAAGAGCCCGAACTGCGTTGCAGC